>PVIC010012221.1:16611-40171 GCA_004025085.1 Thryonomys swinderianus | reverse complement strand
AAGTCCAAGGTCCTGAGTAATCCCACATATTATTTTATTCATATTGATGTTTATATCTTGCAATTGTAATATAAAAGCTTAGCATATAACCTTAATACCTACTCTCAATTATTATGATATTTATTCCATGGATCCTGCAGCCACATATTATTTCTTTATTCTTTTTTTTTTTTTTTTTACTTTTTTTGAGACAAGGACTCATATTTGTAGTTCAGGCTGACCCTGAACTCACTGTGTATCCCTGACTAGCCTTGAACTAGCAACAATCCTCTTGCCACTGTCTCCTGAGTGTTGGGATCATAGGAGCGAGTCACCATGCCCAGTCCCGTGTTATTTCTAATTGATGACAGCGACCCCTAATGCATGGTCAGGCTGCTAAAAATAGTGCATTCTTTTATTTTTTATTTATTTATTTATTTATTTTTTGGAGACAGGGTCTTGCTTTGTAGTCAGGCTGGCCCTGAGCTCACTATATAGCCCAGGCAAGCCTGGAACTCAGCAATCCTCCTGCCTCTGCCTCCCGAGTGCTGGGATTACAGTCGTGAGCTACCACGACCGGCACTATGGTATGTGCTATTGATTGCTGGTGGGCATGAGTCACCATGCCCAGCATTGTATATGGTTACCGGGATCGAATTCAGGGCCTTGCGCTTGCGAGGCAGGCGCTGGAACCACTGAGCTAAATCTCTGGCCCCAATAGTGCATTCTTTATTAAGATTAAATTTGTTAAATGATAACAAATGTGTAAAGCTTCTCATTGTGCCTAAAATATCAGTGGTTACTCATGCTAATATATTTTTCGCCAGAGTATAGGGTCCAAGAAGTTTCCCCAAAAAGGAGGCAAGGATCACAGCTATTTCATGGAGGTTCTTGACTCCATTCTCGAACAGGAACCCCAGGACTTGTCAGGGAGAGGCACAGAAAGGTTTTATCAGACATAAATAAAGAGTATATACTCAGAGAAAAGAGCAAGACTGCAAAAGATTCAATACCTGATGGTCTGGGCCAAGAAATATATATATATTAAATAAAGAATTCTATAAAATTGGTGATTCTAGAAATGAAGAGGCACAATTTACAGGTAAACTGAGATGGTCCATTTACAGGTTAAAAAGGCCCATTTTACAGAAGAAAGTCACAGGCCCAATATATAGATTTTGTTATTATTATTGTTTATTTTGGTTCCTAGGTGTTTTTCTTTTGTTCTGTTTCCTGTTCTTGGCATTGAACTGAGAGCCCTTTGCACTGAACTACATGTCTGCACCTCTGTTCTAGCCCTTCCCTTGTCCTAGCGGGTTTTTTTTGGGGGGGGGGGACAAAGTCTCATTGAGTTGTTTAGACTGGTCTTGCATCCTCCTGCCTCAATATCTTACAGTCCTGTAATTCCATTAGCCATTAAGCGCTGTTATCTGTCATATTTTCTTAAATGGATAATTGTTGGGAACTATTCTAAGGCCTCTATGGTTTCATAATATTGTGAAATTTAAGGCAAGACTACATCAACATGAGATTCTGGTGAACTCAGGATCATCTCCTGAGACATATGATTCGCCCTCTGAGACACATGATGCTCCCCAGATTACCTCCACTTTCTGAAACATCTGATATTCCTTTGGATTATCTCCACTCTTTCAGATATCTGATACTCCCTATGAAAAGAACTCTGTAAATAATTCCAATCTTCAGGTCTTCAGTCTTAAACATGTAGAGCAGCAGTGGTCAGGCCCAAGTCTCAGCTTCCTCTGCAATTCTTGGTTCTATTTATTAATTAATTTGCCTTTTGTTGTTGAGCTCACAAGAGACTAGAACGTAAATGCATGAGTTCTAGTGATGTACTCTTTTACTGTTCTCTACAGGTGATCTAAGATGACTTGCTTAAAAAACCATTCTTTGAACTCTTCAGATCTGTTTCTCTAACCTTAAACTTAGGTTGCTACCCTGTATTTTACCAAGTGGTTTAATTTATGAATTTGTAATATCTTTAAGGGGTTCGGGTGTGAAGGGTCTGGAAGAAATAAAAGCTTTAGGAGTAAAGATAATGAAGTACAGATATAGATAATCTTGAATGATTTTGTGTCCAGAAGTTGCAGTCTTATTAAAAGTACAATGTTTTCTCTCTCCTTTCTAATTATATTTATTTTTATATTCTTCTTCATTCAGTATAAGATCTCCTAATAATGGATATAATTTTCATAACTCCAGAAACCTTGTCCTGGACAGAAAAATAAATAAAAGGTAAAAGAAACAGCACTTGATTTTCAGGTCAGTTAAGATCGACACAGTTATCTTAGAGAAACAATGTTCCTCTCTATTTACATAAATTTCTATATAAGATGGATAAGAGTTGCTTGTCCTGTCATTTTACCTATTCTTTTTTTATTTTTAATGAGAATTTTTCTGACATTCAGTCTTGATCTCAAATATTTGAGACATAAAAATTCCCTGGGGAACTTATTTAAAAGATGGAGGTGGGGGGAGACTTCACCTTTAAAGGATCTTGTTCAGAAAGGCTGGCAGGTGACCCAGAAAGCTGTATATGACATAAATTCCCAATTGTTCCTGGTGCTAGAGGTTTAGACATCCTCAGGGTAATTAAAACTAAATGGAAATCTGTGTTTGAAGTGTGCCTTTAGTACCAGCAGGTGGCTCTGTAACCCTTTAAATCATTGGTTTTCCTGCTTAATTACTTTTTAGGGGTAGAGTGGGAAGAGCAGCAGGAATAGGGTATGGTAGAATAAATAAATAAATATTAAAATAAATTTTACAGTCATCACTTGTTAATAGTCCCTCTCTAAAATATTATAGCAACACTATACTGCTACTAAAGGAATTTTTCATTAAAGCATGGAAGAAGAACTTGTTGTACAATACATTTAAAATGCACAGAGCTTTTAGCATCTTCCTGAACATAAGCTTTCAAACTGAAGAGAAACATTCTCATGGCCCACTATTGGTCTCACTCCACAATCTCAGATACTGACCATAAATAATACCCAGTACATGTGATATATATATTTGCCACTTCCTTTTCAAGCTCCTACTACCTTCTTATACAGTTTCTCAGGGACATTCCACTTAGGTATAATCAGGGGACACGTCACAATAACAATGACAAAATATTGGCCTCTGTCTCTAGCCCTGATCAACAAAACATCCTGAGATCTACATGTGGGAACATATCAAACACCCACAGGAATGTGTGCAATGTATCTTGTGTTCATGAGACATTGTGTCTTGACATCTTCCTTACCTTCGAGGCTACTGAAGGTTCTCAGTTGCTAAAGCAATGTTATTTTTCTGCAGGTAATTGCAGCTGCAGTCCTGTCTCTAAAGTCACCCATGATAGAGACATTTTTTCATTCTGCTATGAACCTTAATACATGGTTTGGGGCCTGAAATAAAGGAAGTTGGGTTGGGAATGACTACAAATTGCAAATAAGTCTTTTCATAACTTGGTTCCTCATTTTGGTCCCTGAACTTCTCCCTATCCACACAATCCTAAGATGAGGGAATATTGTGAATGAGACATCACTGTAAAACTCAAAACATCATATTATTGCCAGGCATGGTGGTTCATGCCTGCAACCCCAGCACTCAAGAGGCAGAGCCAAGAGGATTGCTGAGTTTGAGATTTAACTGAGCTATATAGTGAGCTCAGGGCCAGCCTGAACCACAAAGCAAGACTCTGTCTCAAAAAAAAAAAAAAGTCATATTGTTACTGTTTTGGGGGGTTCAGGAGACTCGTTCTAAGGATTCTTTCTAGGTTCTTCTTGTCCTGAACCAAAAATTGGATGAAACAAATACAAAAGGTAGAAAAGTTGTACATTTATGAAACGTAGGAAAAGAACATGCTTTCCAGAGTGAGAGTGATCCAGTTAAAAGGAAAACAAGAAATAACACTCTACAGTGGACCACTGTGAAAAAACTAACACAGTGGCTACAAGCCTAATGGTGCTCTATTTGGTAACCTCTACTTCTCAGGCTGACATCAGAGCTAGGCTGTTCAATCAACAACCTGCTTCAGTTCTTATAAGAACTGGAGATAATGTTCTCTGATTGGTCCCAGGTACAGAACTTTGGGGATTGTTTTCCTTCACATTTCCTGTATCTACATTATTGACTGTTGTATCTCCATGCTGCTCACACCCAATTTCCCAGAGTGCTTTGCCACAATCCACTGCTTCAGTATAGCCACACTGGCCTCCGGGCATTACTAGAGATAGCCCCAGGCCCAACAGCACTAAATTAGTATATTTCGTTTGAGTAGTTGGGAAGGGGGTATTAGAGATTAAACCCAGAATCTTCACACTGAAATATAGTCCCCATTGATTTTTTAATGATTTATTTTAAGACAGGGTCACCTTAAGTCACTAAGTTTCCCAGCCCAGGATAAAGTTTGGCATCCTTGTGCCTCAGCTTTGCATGTTATTGGAGTAATAGGTATATCCCATCATGCCAACTTCCTTCGAGAATCTTTAGATTCCTTCAATCAAGTAAAATTCAGGTCAGCTCATCCTGCCACCTAGACATATCTAAAGGCTATACCCATTTGTTCTAGGATGCTTATTGTCCATTTACGATATGTGTTCAAACAAAAAAAATTTTCAAAGTATAGACACATCAGAACAGAATGTGGTCTCTCATGAGTAAGAAAATGCTGCAGTCAGCTCTTCAGGAATCACTAAGATCATCAAGCAAGAGGAAAGAAAAATTCAGAAAAAAATCATGTTCATAGAATCAAATTTGGTTGTATATGATAAAAATGGAGGTAGAGTTTAATGAGCCTTTCAAAGGCTGAACCATAATTTCAAAGGGAGTCAGGCTATTCATTCAGGCTCTAGAATTATAGGCCCCTGAATATGACAATGAAGCTAGTATCAAACTGAGGAAGGCCATGCTTTCAGGGGAAGGTCTTTAAAATCTTTCTCATTTTTTCTTGCTTAACAACAGATTTCAGTGATTTACCTGAAGGACTCATTTCCTGAACCATTCTGCTGTGCCAATCTTCCTGAAGTACAATATGGATCATTTTACTCCCCTCTCAAAAAAGCGACAATAGTCCCCTTTGCCCATAGAAAAGAAGGAATTTCAAGCTCTTTAGTATGCTTTGGTCATAAACAACTTTATCTAGTTTCTAATAATAGGTAACACAGTGGAAAGTCCTTGGCACCATCATCTGGATACTTGGAGCCATAACTCTTCCTTTAAATCACCAAGAGGTCTTGAGTAGAATTATGTACCCTTTAACTAGAGAAGTAACAAGAATATGAATTTATTGGAATCTTATGCAGAGAAGCAGAGTAAATGTGCTCTATTTCACACTAATGCCATGTGCTGGCCTAATATGTTTTCTGTTTCTCACCTCTAGCACTATACTTTTAATTGTTTTATCAACTGCATATCTCTTTCCCATTCAAGAACATTCTATTTAAGTTCTAAGAGTTGAAGCTTTCCTCAGAATGCAAGACCTACTTGAATGTCATCTCTTCTGGTAATGTATCTCTTCATCTTTCCCCACTGAAATGTGTACCTGTTCATTATGTCCTCATATGGCTCTGTTATCTCTTTGTCTCACATTACAATTTTCTTTATATATTATATTTCCTTCTCTATTGGCCCATATAATTTAACTTCTCTTCCATTACTAGTACCCCCTAGAAAGATTTGTACATGGTAAGCTCTTTGTGATCACAGACAGGCTTTTGAAAGGGAAGTAGATGATTCAAGCATTATAGCTAACTTACTCTTAAGAGATCTAAAGAGGTAGAACACCCTTTCTGCCTCCTTTCTTAACTTTTTTTGCTTCCTAGCCATCATGAAGTGAACAGTTTTATCTCTTCCAGACCCCTCTGCCTTGCCAGTTTGCATTTAAGTCAGCTCTGAAATGTGAGCCAAAGTTAACCGCTCCTTCATTAAGTTGTGGGTTTTGAATTTTGTGTCTCAGAGATGAAAAGGTCCAAAAACATACTCCATTTACTTGTAACTACTCACTAACATTGAACTGTTTTAAAATTTCATTCCTCCAAATGAAGAAGTTAGATTATTCTTATTTGCAGATAATGTCATCCTATAAAATCAACCAAAAAATATTTGGGGGTACTGATAATTGAACCCACTATTCTTGCAATGAGTTACATATCCCACCAAATTTTTAAAATGTTGAAACAGTTTCTTGCTAAATTACCCTGGCTAGTATCAAATTTGCAACCCTCCTACCTAAGACTCCTAGATTACAAGGATTACACATGTGTGCTATCATCCTAACTAAGAGTTTTATATTTGAAAAGCAAATCCAGCAAAGCAGCAAGATACAAATCAGTGTAAACAAAACACAAATACATATACAAATACAAATACTTTTTCAGTATTCCAATAGCAAATTCCCTGAGAAGTAAATCAGGAAAACCATTCCATTTATGATAGAAACAAAAACGTAATAACCTATTTATAGTAGGAAAAAACCTCTACAAATCAACCTAACCAAAGAGAGAAGATTGAAGAAAGAAGTTGAAGAAGACCCTAGAAGATGGGAAACTTCCATTGTTCATGGACTGACAGACTAAATATTTTTTAAAAGATTGTATTACTGAAACTGATCTAGTTTTAATGCAATCTCTGTGAAAATATCAATGACATTCTTCACAAAATTAGAAAAAAATTCCTGAAATTGAAATGAAAATGGGAAAGACCCATAATCTTCAGCAAAAAGGGCAATTCTAGAGGCATCACAGTACTTGATTTTAAAGTATACTGCAGAACCACAGTAACAAAAGGTGTCACAGACATAAAAACAGATGCATAGACCAGTGGAATACAATGTAAGACACAGGAATAAACTCACATAACTACAACCAGTTGATTCATGATGAAGAAACAAACAAACATTGTAGAGAAGAGAACTTCTTTAAAAACTACTGCTAGGTAATTGGTTATCTACACATGAAAGATTAAATCTACATTTCTTTCTTTAGGCCTGTACAAAAATCAAAATTAATCTAAAACTTGAAACTTTGAAATTGCTTTATGAAAACCTAAGAGAAATATTTCAACACATTGCCATAGGCATTGACTTTCTGGATAGGAAGAAAATAATGATAAAAACTTACCAAAGGGATTGCATCAAAGTAAAAATCTTCTACACAGGAAAAGAAAACATTAACAGTATGAAGAAACAACCTATAGAATGGGAAACAAATCTTTCCCAGTCACTTTTCTGATGGAGGATTGATGTTATCCATAATATATAAAGAAATAAACAACTTAATATCAAAAGAATCTGTAATCCAACAAGTAAATGGGAAAATGAGCTGAACAGAATATTTTCACAAGAAGTACAAAAGTCCAGTAAGTGTATGAAGTCAAACACCTTTAGCTTTCAGGGAAATATAGATCAAAACTACACTGAGTTGTCATTTCAACTCAATCAAAATAGTTATCATCAATAATACAAAATACAATAATTGTTGGCAATAATACAAGGGGAAAGGAACTGCTGTTACTTGTTGTTAGAAGGAATGTAAGTTAGCCAATATAGAAATAAATATGAAGGTTACTCAAAAATTAAAAATGGAACTACCAAATGATCCAGATATGTATTACTCCTTGGTATATACCTGAAGGAATAAAGTCAGCACACTATGGAAATAACTGCATAGTCATGATTATTATTCCACAATTCACAATATCCAACATAAAGAATCAGCCCAAGTGCCCAGCAATGGATGAATGAATAAAGAAAATATACTACAAATACACAATGGTGTGTTATTTAGTGATAAACAAGAATGAAATCCTGGCACTATATATATATATATATATATATATATATATATATATATATACATATATATACATATATATATACATATATATATATATATATATGAAATCTTTCCTCACATGTGAAACTTAAAGAAAAAAAAACATGATATAAAAGTAGAAGGCAAAATTAGATAACAAAAACAAGATTGAAGAAAGGTGTAGGAGGGCAAGCTAAGGTGTTTTAGAGAAGTATGCATGAAAATGCCACCATGAAACCTAATATTGTGAAATAGGAAATTTTCAAAGGGAATGTGGTAGGGGAAAATGATGAGGGGAAAGAATAAATATGATTTGAAAAGAAAAAGAAAGCACATGTATAAAAGAAAAAGAAAGCACATGTATATAATGGGGGGATGGGGATATGGGTAAAAATAAGAAGTACTCAAGTCATATACTGGTATAAATTCCACAGTGTTGAGTGTGATTGTGAGCTGTATGTAAAATGTACCAATAAAGAATTCAATTGAAAAAAATTCATAGCACTAATGAAAAATATATAAGAAAATAATAAAAAGACTATGACTACAGACTTCACTCTTTGTCTTAATATATTCTCTTTCCCTTGATATATTTTGTAATATAGTTTTATGAAATATACAATTCTTTTAATTTTTTAAATTTTTATTGGTACATGTTTGCAATACATAATGATTACACTCATCTTGGGAAACTGGCACATGTGCATAACATATCTCAGTTTCTTATATTTCCCCATTTCTCCCCACTATCCATTTTAAAAAATTGTTTTGCCAGCATCAGACTCATTTACTTATCTTAGACGTCTGTATAAAGTTAACTCTCATACATATAGATGAACAGCCAGATTAACAGGCAAAAAAACATGGAATACCACATAAGACAATTATACTAGATCAAGATACACTTTTAGATACATTGTTTATGTGAATTGCAATCACTTTTTTCTCGCTCTCATTTTTCCCCCTTTTCTGTTTTTATTTTGCACCTTATCTATACATTGGATTTCTTATATAAGAGAAACTATGTGATATTTAAGTTTGTGGGCCTGACTGACTTCACTAAACATTATATTCTCAAGTTGTATCCATTTCTCTGCAAATAATTCAACTTTATCCTTTACAGTAGTAAAGTAAGTGAGGTAGAGCAGTACCTCAGTTTTGTAATTTGGCAGAAGATGGCTGTGTTTATGTTTGCAAGGGGAAGATGGTCATTGTCATATTTGTCATCTGAGGTGGAGTTTGTAAGTAGAAGCAAAATCTTGATGAACACTTTTGTTTCACTTTTTGAATCAAACTTTGCAAACAGAATTTTTATGGACAGGGGTATTACTGTACTCTATTGTGCATAAATGCTATATTTTCTTTTAGCCATTTATCTGTTTGTGGATATATAGGCTATTTCCAAGGTTTAGCTATAATAAACTGTACTGCTGTAGACACGGGTATGTATGTATCACTGGGATATGATGTCTTTAACTCTTTTGGGAAGATACATAGAAGGGGAGCACCTGAGTCAAATGGAATTTCTGTTTTTACATTGATCCCCCAATTTATGACCAGCATGACGTATGAACAGCTTAGGTTATGACTAGAATTTTAGTTTAAACTTGTAACCAAAGTCTTGAGTTATGACCCATGTCTCAGATAAAGATTTAACCCTTAAAGTGATCTGGAAGGAAGATTACAACATCCTTTCCTGTGTTCTATCTGTATAGAGAAGACTTTGAAGGCTATGTACAGGAGTTTGAGCTTCAATTGACTGATTTAAGTTATATCCAGCCCTCAGGAGCAAATTGAGTTCATTAGTCAAGGGCCCCCTGTAGCTTTCTGAGGAATCTCCATACTGGTATCTATAATGGTTGTATTGTAGCATAGTTTCTTTAGGAATGATTTGCCAATCAAAAGTACTACAGGTCCTTCTTACCTCAAAGAATTGGATGAGATAAACTAATAGTGGTGCCAAAAATTTTATTTGAAAAGTGCAGGATAAATGGACATAAGAGAAACCACCCCTGCAGAGTAGACTGGGGGAAAACAAAGAGAAAAATAGGGGAAAAGCAAAAATAAAAGTACACTCACACCAAGTCTGAGAAATGCTGTGAAAACCATTGTGAAAACTCATGATAGGGACTTTCCATGATGTCTGGGCTTTTTTTCATGCCATCCTCATCTTGTGGTAGTTCATAAAATGTTTCATGTAATGGCTCTTTGTGTTTTTCTGGAACCTTGTAATTGATAGGTCCTGATCATTTTCCCCAGCAAGCTTGGCTATACCCTATCTCCTATATAAGTTTATACTCACACTAACAAAATAGATGGGTTCCTTTTTTTTTCCCCTACAGCCTAACCAGCATTTGTTGCTGTCTGATTTCTTAATGACAGCCAATCTTTCTGGAATGAGGTGAATCTGAATGTTGTTTCCATATGCATTTCTCTACTGACTAGTGATGTTAAATAGTTTTTTTAGTAATTTATTGCCCATTTGTAAGTACTTCATCTGAGAAGTATCTATTCATTTCTGATGCCCATTTTTGTGGGATCTTTAAATCTGGGAGGGCTAATTTTTCTCATTTCTTTATATGTTTAAGCATTACTCCTTTATTTAAGGAGTAACTGGCAATATTTCCCCATTCAATAATATTGGTTTAGTTCTGTAATGAATGCTAATGGTCTTTTGATTAGTGTTGAACAAAATCTGTATAATTTTGTTCTTCTAGAAATAGGGTCATTTTACATACTCACAAGTGAAATAAATAGAACATAGATATGTAAATACTGTATCATTTCTCTAGCACGAGAAATTGAAGTTGTAAATGAGTCCAGAATGTATGGTAGGTACTGAGAAATAGGAAATAGGACTCTAATTCTTCAGAAATCTGATCATTTGTATTTTATATCATTTTGATTAGTTTATCTGGCTTTTTGTTAGAGTCTTCTAAAGGGTTCTGAATCATTTGGATTATTCCATTATCTGTTTAGTCATTTTGGTATCTCTTTGATTTGTTTTCTAACCTCCTTGTGTTATGCTTTCCAGTAACTCAAGTATGTAGTTTGCATTATTGTTCCCCTTGGTGCACTCTGGATTAGTTTTGGGGGGACTGGGAGTTTGTGGAGTAATTTTGTTGCCTTGTCTTCTAATATTTCTATTGTTTGTTTTTGTTTGTTTGTTTGTTTTGTGCTGAGGTTTGTGAATGGTTATAAAGTATAAAGACTATGTTGATAGTGTAGAGATCTCTTTTCAGTGATGTACTTTAGGTGTGGATAACTATAATCTTTTGCCACAATCAAAAGATCCAATCACTTTTGAGAAAGGAAGATGCAGTGTAATCAGATTAACAACCAACTTCTCTGAGAATGTACTCTAGTGTTGTTAATGTCACAAAGGCAATCTGAGTGTTGGCTTACAGGGAAATAGAGACAATTTAGTGACCTTGTTAATATCATTTGTATCAACTGCAGTACTACTTCTACAATAAATTGGATATAACATACCATTTAATAACCAATTATGTGCCACATTTAATCCTAGGAAATTACAATGCAAACCTTAAGACAATTCATGTATTGACTTACAGATCATATGCACTAAATAGGATAGCTATTTTTTTTTTTGAGACAGTGTCTCGCTTTGTAGTTCAGGCTGGCCCTGAGCTCACTATGGTGCCCAGGCAAGCCGCTGCGAACTCAGCAATCCTCCTGTCTCTGCCTCCCGAGTGCTGGGATTACAGGCGTGAGCCACCACGCCCGGTATTGTGGTATGCGGTGTTGACTGTTGGTGGGCGTGTCTCCATGCCAGCATTACATGTGGTTACTGGGGATCGAACTCAGGACCTTGCGCTTACAAGGCAGGCACTGGAAACACTGAGCTAACCCTCCGGCCCAGGATAGCTATATTTTTTGCGAATGATAGAAAAATTCAACAATAGTTTTACCGAGCTGACTATCAAAAGATATATATGGCATGGTGGGCTGTTGGGCTGAAGGTGCAGCTCACAGCATACACAGGTCCATTTCACTGCCATATTTGTCCCTGAAGCTCTCTGGACCACTCTGCCATTTTCCCATAAATCCAACTATTTTGATTGAAACATTTGTTTTTATTTAAAGTTCATTTTTTCCAAGTATCAGTGATATAGTAATAACATACCACTGATAATTTTTTTTTTTTTTGAGACATGGTCTTGCTTTGTAGTTCAGGCTGGCCCTGAGCTCACTATGGTGCCCAGGCAAGCCACCGCGAACTCAGCAATCCTCCTGTCTGTGCCTCCCGAGTGCTGGGATTATAGGCGTGAGCCACCACATCCAGCACTGTGGTATGCAGTGTTGATTGTTGGTGGGCATGTCTCCACGCCCAGCATTATATGTGGTCACCAAGGATAGAACTCAGGACCCTGCGCTTGCGAGGCAGGCACCAGAACCACTGAACTAACCCTCTGGCCCCTGATAATTTGGTTTTTATTACAAACTATGACAGAGGTATTATTATACTTAGAATTGTGAGCCTAGGTTTTTAATGCAAATTTATATTTTAATTATAAAAGTGATACAGCTGGGCGTGGTGACTCACGCCTATAATCCCAGCACTCAGGAGGCAGAGATAGGAAGACTGCTGAGTTCGAGGCTTACCTGGGCTACATAGTGAGTTCAGGGCCAGCCTGAACTCAAAGCAAGACCCTGTCTCAAAAGAGAAAAAAGAAAAAAAGAGATACAAAAATGTCAAATCCTGAAGAAGCGAGAAAACCTAATTATATTCCTATACATCAAACATGAGTCCTAGCCACTTGCCTGTAAACCCAGCACTCTGATAAGTTGAACCAGGAGGATGAAAATTCAAGCCCAGCCTGGGTAACTTAGTGACTAAATGAGACAACTTCTCAAAAAAAAAAATCTAAAAAGGATCCAGAATATGTACAAAGACCCTAGGTTCAATCTCCAGTACTATAAACAAACAGAAAACAAAACAAAAGCCCATTCTTGAAGTGTCTGACTCAATAGCATTAAGCTGGAAGCTTACAAAAGTACAGAATATTATGCCATATCAAGGCCATATCAAGAATATCATTGGCTTTTACTTCTCAAAAAATCACTAGATAAAGTAATACCAAAGTTCTTCAGAACAAAGTATCTCCCTTCTTCCAACAGATATCTTCTGAGTACCTACTATATGTCAAATATACTAAATACCATTTTCATCTGCAAGATTCCTTCCAGGACCAACTCAGAAATTTAAGTACTCCTTTTGACTATTTTCTTGGACTAATCAAATAGTTTACCAGTTTCAGAGGAGTGCAAAACAACTAATTTGAAAATGGTTCCACTTCTTTTACTTTCTACTTTTTATTCAAGCACCTAGAAGCCCTACCCAGGGCCTTTTCTCTGAGATATATACCCAACTTTTTGTTTGTTTGTTTGTTTTTTGAGACAGTGTCTCACCAAATCACCAAGTTGCCCTGCCTGGGTTTAAACTTGCCATCTTCCCACCTCAGTCTCTTGAAGTACTGTGATTACAGGGGTATACCTCCATCTTTAGCTGATGTTTTCTTAACATACTCACACTTACCATTTAAAGGTGAGAAATACAGGGAAAAAGGAATTGAATTTAACATTTCATAGCTGACCTTACAGACACATTTTGTTTACTTTAAGGAGTTTGCACTGGTTAATAAAATTTTGTTTTGGTGAATTTTAAATGCATGGTTTTGAAGTTCAAAGGAAGTCCAGAGAGTTGGTATTTCAAAAGCAAATCTTGGGATATTCCTTCACAGAGTGATTTTTTGGGATCAAAGAGATTTTGTTGACTCATACAGCAGGGTGACATATTCCCAATATTCTGTGGTGTATTTGAAAAAAATCACTTTGTTGTACTGACCTCTAAACTTCAGAATATACATAGAAGTATTACACATTTTCTTTTAATTAGCTGGTAAACAATGCTCTGCCAAAAAAAAATATTTGGCAACATTATGTAGCAAAGCATGTTTAAATGTTAAGAATAACCTAGAGAGTGGAATAACCTAGTGGCACATACCTGTATTCTCAGCACTCTGGGGGGATGAAGCAGAATGGCAAACTTGAAGCCAGCCTGTGCAATTTAGTGACTCAGTAAGATGCTGACTGCAATAAAAAATAAAAAGTGTTGGGGATGTAGTTAAGTACAAAGCATTTAGGTTCTATCACCAGTAAGAATAACCTGGAAACAGCAATTTTAATTAAAATTCAAAAGGGGGTAGTGTGCAGAAGTTATGTGTATAGAAACATGCTTTGGGGTCCAGGAATTGGAGTAGGGCTACTTGCTGTGTAAATGGCAGCTGGCCTACAGATCAGTATAAGAGCCTCAAATCTTTTCTTTGCCTGGAAGCAAGTCACAGTTTTTGGTTTGTTTTTTGTTGTTGTTTTTGTTTGTTTTCCCAGAAGTCCCTTCAGAGTCACTGAGCATTTGCCTGCCCTTTAGAGGCTTTGGGACACGACTGTCAAGGCCAGGGTACTTTTTAAAATTTACCTGTTTGCCAGATGTTCCTGTGACTTTTGATGCACGAAGTCCTCACATTAATGGATACCCTACACTGTACTTCTCCATAACGGTTAACTATCATTTGAAGAAGCACAGAACATTTCAGAAAGTCAGGGAAATGAGTACTTACAAACCTCAAAGTTACAGGGACTCCTTCAGAAGTGGAATTTGAAAAAGAGAGCGACCCCATGACGTGCTCCCGGAATGCTCTGGGCCTATTTCATGATCTGCTAAAGGGAAGGGTCTCAGCAACCCTCTCCCTGCCTCCTGGGAGTACTACAAAAAGCACTTGGGGCAAAGAATTTGCCAGAGGGTTCCCAACATCAGAGCAATACCAATGTAAACTGTCATTATTTTTCTCCGTGAAGTGGGATGACAGCGCAGAACTGCTGCCAAGTAGGATATAGGTGAGTCTTACTTATGTAATGCTTAAAATACAAACCGTACTTGATGTTGGCACCCGAACGTGTGATAGAGCACCTCGGTGGGCCTCTCCGCTTCTCCTATGTAAGCTGAGTTTGTGGTTCAGAGAAAACGTAGTATTTTCTAAGTAAATGTCGCCGCGTGAGAGCGTGTGTGTATAAGGAAAAGAGGCCTCGAAGAAACCTTTGTGGCCGCGCTGGAGTCTCCGTGCTGACTGAAACGCGGCCAGAAACGCCCATCTGGCAACTGGCCGCCCAAGCCTTCCAGTCTCCCAAATCGGCGGTGCCGCAGCGGCTTCTGTCAGCAGGAGCAGGGGTCGGAGCCTGAGAGCAGGGGAGGCGTGCGAGCGGGACAGAGGGGCAGCCCCGAGGGCGCCGGCCAATCGGAGCGCGCTCCGCCAGCGGCCAATCACGGGCCGAGGAGCCCGGCAAATCTGCCCGGCACTGCTGGGCGGGGCTGCCTGGAACTGAGGTGTAACCGGCTACACTTCTGAGCCCCTTGAGGGAGCTAACCGGCAGGGGCGGCTGTGCCGCGGGCCGGGAGCGAGCCGCGGACAGGCCCGGCTTCCGTGCCAGCCCCTGCGGTTCCCAGAAGCATAAGTCCCCCTAGAGCCGATGCTTGGCGGCACTCACGTGTGTAGAGCCGGGCAAGTCTTCTGCCGCGCGGGCACCTGTGAGTAGCGCCGGGCGTGGCTGCTCCTCGGACGCTCGGTTCCCGTGAGATCTCTCTCCAGGGGCCTACGTACCTCCCTGAGCTCCAGAGAAGAACGTAAGAAGTTTAATGGGGCCGAGACTGAGCAGATTAAGGAAGTAGAGCAGCGGCTGGGCCGACAGGGTGGGAACCACCACCTCCTCGACCATCTTCCTGCCAGAAAGACATTTTGGAGAGACCGGCGTGTCAGAGGTGGCTCTGAAGTGTTTAAAGAGCAGGAGCAGTGATGATCATTGAGTGAGTGACACTGGCCGTAGCCTGGCCAGTTTGTGGGCGAGAGGGATGCTAGCATTTAGGAAGGCAAGGAGGAAACTCAGGATGGGGACCATCTGCTCCCCCAACCCCAGCGGGACAAAGACAGCACTGGAGGTCTGCAATGCTGACTGGATGGCCTCGCTCCCCCATCACCTCCACAACGTCCCCCTTTCCAATCTGGCAATCCCAGGTATTTTTCTATTCCTACTCCTTCACACTGTGTTGTAATTCTGCCATTTTCGTGTTGTTAATGGGTTGGGTTGCTTTTCTATTGTACTGAGAAAACAGTTGTCAGTGACTACTCATATTCCAAACCAAAAACTTAACATCAAAGCAGGTGCTTTAAAGAGATTTAAGTACACAGCATTCTTGGCAAAAGGGACTCATCAGCACAGCGTTGTTTGTTGCTTTTGCTTTGTTAATTCTTCATAGCCTTACTCTGAAAATGTTAACATTGGGTCCACCGTATGTGAAGAGTGCATTTACTTGTATCACTTAAAGATAAAAAGGAGAGCTCATGGGTAATGAATAGAAAGTCATTAACAATTTTAGATCTGGATCAACATTAAAATTGAAAAGTGCTTTCTTTCTCATTTACCTGACCTTGTCTGAGAAAGAATAAATAAGCATTAGAAAGTAGGTTCAGAATCAGGCTGAGCATGGAGACACATATTTTTGTTATTGGAAATGCCAGAAATAGAGACTGCAAGCTCACATCACAGGCAGTCATTAGGTGTGATGAGGTGTTGTTTGAAGCTTTGTCTATATATACACAGGTGTCTGCCTGACTGATCTAGAACTGCAGCTTTGGAAAGCACTTCTCCAGCCATTGCCTCTGTGTTGGGGATTTCCTCCTTGACATTACTCTCATTGGATGTGTTAAATGCAAACTTTTCCTTTCACTGGAAAGGGTGTTAAACCATGGTTTCTAGGGAAGGATATTTAGACTACAGTGAGCTTGGCCTGGTGTGCTGAGCGAAGTTCTACAATGCTGATACTTGGAAAGCACTCAAGGAGCAAGGAATGAACTTCTGCCAATCTTTCAGTTCGCTTGGAGACATAGCAGTGGAAGTTCACCTCTAGACTCCCAGACAAACTCTCAAGCATTCCCTGGACCAGTCCTTTTTTTTAGTGTCTGAAAAGATGACCTCATACAACCTCCAAGCTTTGGTTTCTATGCATGAGGAATAGCTCTCCTGACTTCAAATGTAGGCCTCAGATCCTCACCTTTTCTTTTGGAGTTCTTCCAGGTTCATTGTCCTCACGAGCCCTTGTTGCTTTTAAGCAAGGAGAGGGCTGCTAAATTTCTACAATAATAGTTATAATCACTTCTACTGTTTTACAACACATCGATTCTAGCTTCTTGGGGCATGTCATATGGTTGTGCTTCATTCAAGGTATGTCTTTTCCATGTTTAATTGATGCCTGTAGATTCATCACTGAAATGATACATGGGCCAGTTCTAACATGAGTCATTTGCCTTCAGGCTTTCCATGGAGTTATTTTGTTGAGTGATATGTGGGTAGTAGGGTTTGCAAGCAGTATGGAATGTCAGGCAGGCAGTAAATGGCCCTGTCATTTAGGTTATGTCTGAGCTTCTTTCTTCCTTGTCGTACTTGAGATATCTCAAACCTTAACAGCAGTTCAGCTGGTGGTTTGGCTATGTGTTCTGACTCGGACTCTAGGAAGAGGCTAAGCATTTGTTTTGTGATCTAGACAGTTCTACAATGCCATTAGAAGAAAATTGCAGGGACCTTTGCTATAGCTGGAAATTCTATGATTAGTGGCTGCTTAGACTTAAGATACCCCTTTTTGTGGATACCCCCTAAAGATATCCCCTTTTGTGGGGCACTGGTGATAATAGCAGAACAGAGATGGAGTTAATTATGTCAGATTAACTATGTCAGATGGAGTAAACTATGCAGGTTGGTGTGCATCTGCTACATTTGCCTAAACAAAACAGAAAAAAGTAGCCATGACTTCTCAAAATATTCACTACTGTGAAATATCCTTCTCCCAGCAGTGAAAGAAACACAAGTGTTTGTATAATGTAAGCTCAAGTCAGGAAAATCACATATTTAGTGTTCACACCCCTTCCAGGTTCTATTTTCTCTACCTGGAGCTTAGTACTCCCCTGATAAAGGTTGTGGTCAAATTCTGACAAGACTTGCTGAGAAATTTGGAAATAGGAAAGGTGTTAAGGAATGCTGTGTCCTTTGCTCCCTTGCTGTCATCTGCATCATAATAGTTGCTTTGTTTTTTCTGAGCTCTTCCATGTAGCACCCACTGCATTCGTGCTCAGATTCTCATATTTCCACAAAGTAGAGATTCATATCTTCATTTTAAGGAAATTATTGTCCAGAACATTTAAGTAGTTTCTAAGATCACATAAATATTAAATAGCAAAACCAATATTTAAGCCTTTAGGTAGCTGCATAACCCATGCACTGCCCCTGTGCCCTTGAGGGGGCCTTGGGAAGTACAGAGCAGAAGAGGCAATTTCAAGCTATAGACTAGATTACACATATTCTACATGAAATGAAAGAATTTTTAGAATAAAATGGTCTTTATCTGAGTAATTGTATACCACTGTGGAGATTAGATTCAGCTAGATGTATTCATAGTATACATCTGAGATAGATCGCAAGATAGATCAGTATATTCTTGCTTAGAAATGGAGCCCAGTAAGTTTTAAATTCAAGTTTAAATTCAAATTGTGTGTGGGCATACACATGTGTATATGTGCACACTTATGTTCCTGATCTGGGGCATCTGTAAGTCTGGCTCATATTTGTCAGGAGGAGGGGAACGCAGCAGTCATATAGGAAAGGTCAGAAAAGAAGCCAGGGCTCTGGTGATAATAGCAGAACAGAAATGGAGTAAACTATGTCAGATTGGTGTGCACCTGCTACATTTGCCTAAGTTGTGATGGTTCAGAACATGTGCAAATGTGCACCTCTCAACGGAGCCTTTACATATTAGCTTACTTCCGTAAGTGTTAAGAACACCTGTTTATCACCAGTATCTTATATTGAAATATCTTTATATTGAAATATCTTAAAGAAGACTTTCAGAAGTAACTATTATTGTAAACTGTGTTGAATTATTTGATGTGTGAAGGGTAAAGGATTTGATGGAATTTAAAAAGTCAGATTTTTAAATTAAAGCTTTAAACCTTACATACATTTTCAGGGGGGTTTTTTTCCACATTTTCATTGATGTTATTGAAAGCATATTTTCTCTATGATATATAATGCTTTTCAATGTTTTTTTCTCTATATATTGTAGTGCTATTTCTTTCTCTTTCATTTTTTGTTATACTCTTTCATTTTTTGTTATGTTAAAGGTAAAACTAATTGGACTGTTGGGAGGAATTTAAAGGTCTGGAAATCTGTGCTTGGTTCTGGCTGTGTGATACTGAAATAGTATTTGAATTTCTCAGATATTAATTTAGATTCTTCATTTGTAAGATATTGAATTAAAAACCGTTTGATTAATTTGATAGTTTTGTTTTGTTGCCCATTCTTTCTCCAAATGTAAAAAAGAGATGAAAGTAGTGACTGACTTTTTTTTTAATTGAACTCTTTATTGGTACATTTTGAATCTTTTTAGGTCTTAGGGTTATTATTTTTATGCCTCTTCAAAACAAGAAATTATTGTTGGTCAATGCAAACAAGAGTTCACAATTACCCAAAATGAGGTAGGATCCTTTTTAGCCTCATACAAGGAGCTGTAGACTAGTTAATGTGAGAGGATTTTCACCTATCAGCTCTAAAGTGCATGATAGAAACCTCTATGTTCAAGTCTACAGGAGACCAAATGATAAATAGGTGTCAGTCTTGCTATTAAAGAAGCTTATGGTGTGTGTGTGTCTGTGTGTGTGTCTGTGTATCCCTACTATACGTAGTTTTTTTTTTAACAGAAAAAATTAGGGTAAATATTAAAGATACAAATAATGCATTACAGAAATAAACAAAATGAAAAGATTCACATTAGCTTTTAGGAGAAGAAACTCCTTTGTTGAGAAAATGGCATTGGCAATTGAAATTTAAATAATGCTCAAGATTTCAAGAGATGTGGCTTGAGGTTCAAGGTTTGGAAAAAGTAAAACAAACCAACTGCACTACATTATGAGCATGTAGATCAAAAAAGATTGGAAGACACTCTCCTGCCCTTCATGTCCTTATTATACTTTCTATCATATTATTTTTAAATGTCTACTTTTCCTATAGTCTGCAACTGACACATATTTAGGGGATATTACTCAGAGTAGATTGGTTAGTTCCATCTTTTATAATTACTACCCAAAGCTATCCATCCCTAGTATTTTTCATCTTACTCCTAAAGACATAGATAAGACCCATCCCAAACCCTCTTGGAAATGAAATTCCTGGGGTAGATGAAATCATCAGAAGAATCTGGGGTAGATCTAGGGCATAAATTGCTTTCTAGAAAAACTTTTTTTTTTTCTTTTGAGACAGTGTCTCCCTTTGTAGTTCAGGCTGGCCCTCAACTCATTACGTAGCCCAGGCAAGCCTCAAACTCAGCAATCCTCCTGCTTCTGCCTCCTGAATGCTGGGATTATAGGCATGAGCTACCATGCCCGGCACTGTGGTATATGGTACTGATTGCTGAAGAGCATGAGTCACAACACCAGCTATTGTTATATCTGGTTACCTGGGATCAAACAGGGGCTTTGCACTTCCTAGGCGGGTTCCAAAACCACTGAGCTACATCTCTGGCCCTCTAGTAAAACTTCTTTCATCTAGTGTCATTTCTGCTTCTCTTCTTTCCTTGGCAACTTGGAGCTTGTCATCTTTCATGCTGGTTGGTCCCTCTTTCTTGTTCCACTCTTAACTTTCTTTCTACTCACTTGGCCTATATCTGCCTTCTCTTTCCAGGGTCAGCCCTTCCTCAGATGCTTGTGGCTGCTCTCTGATTCCCAGATAGCTCTGTTTTATCGGGTTGCTGGAATCAATCCCTTTTCTTTCCTACCTTCCTGGGAGCCTATCCTTTTCCTTTGCAGCTGTGCTTCTGAACATTTGGTGATGTCTACAGCTCTTCTCCCTGTATGCCCCTACTCTTCTCATAGGAAATCACCAGGAAGGCAGAATGAAGGAACTGTGACTCAATTCTGCTTCTGAAAGTTGGCTCAACCCTGGGGTATCTAATGGAGTTAGGGACCTTCCCTCAGTGGCACAAAATAAATTATGTAACAAGAAAATTTGGTTGGCTCTACCTTGAAGATAACAGGAGCCATGATTTGGCCCAAAAACAAATCCCTTCTTTTATAGGCCTTGAGGCTATGGAAAACCAAAGATAAGACTAACTCTACCAGAGCTGACTCAAGGGAAAAATAATAGGAAACTAAAATAGTTCCTTAAGTGGAAATAATTTATTTATTTATTTTTCATTATTTTTCTCTGGGTGGTCATGGTAAGGAATAGAAAGAAGCTATAACTTTGGTATCCCAGTAACAGGTTTTTCTCTAAGACAGCCCTGAAATTCCCCTGGCATACCCCCCGCCCCAAATCACACAGAAGCCACTAAGAATTCAGAGATCACACATAGCTATAGGAAGCAAGATCTTGGAGTGGTTAAGTGTATGAATGCCAACTACCTGGATTTGATCTCACTTTTCTTTTCACAAGCAATGTGACCTTGGACAAGTTATTTAACTTCTCTTTTTCTTAGTGTCTGGTGCATAGAAAAAAGGGAAAAATGAGAATTAAGTCATGTCTTGTACTGGTACAGCTTCTCAGTGTTGAGCATAATTGTGATGTGTATATATAATGTACCAATAAAGATTCAAATAGAAAAAAAAATCTGAAAAAATAGATGATAACTATACCACCTTATTTATTTAGTGTGAGAATTAATTCATGTAATATGTTTTCTGATGCAAAAGAATCATCATATAATTATTTGTGTTTTTTTTTTCATAATAATCACATATCTGTTTGTTGAAAGCCAGTGTCCGGGCTGGATAACAAAGCAGAAGTATAAGATGCCATCTAGACCCTCAGGTAATTTACAACCCATTAAGAAGATGACTATCCAATTAAGCCATGTGACTGTGTTCTCTAGCTGATCAGATTAGGGCAACTTGACAGGCCACCCTCTCCACGGACTTTAGAGTTAAGGGAGGTTGCACTGGATGTAAATACCAAGAGAATCTTAGTGTAATAGGAGCATAACTGATCAAAAAAACAGAAAATATTTAGTCATTTACTCTGTCCTGTCTGCTCATCCCAAAGTCAGCTGTCAGACTTTGTAGTATCCAGACATGAAAAGATTTTCAGAAAAATCTCACTCTCTGACAGGAAAGAACCATATTGTTCAATCTGTATCTCTACTCTGTTACTCCATCAGTTAACCTTCTGGTCAATTATTTTGTTTTTACCTCTAAAGAAAGACTACAGCAGAATGCAACAAACTTTTGTACCTGTGTTATTACCAACCACCCGCCCCGTGCTGTTAAAAAAGCTTCATCATCTCTCCAAACATATCCATCAGCCCACACACAAACACACATGCAGCACCCAACCCAACATACATATGCACACACTCAGCTATGACGTTAGTCTCTTCTCTACAGAGCCCAAATTCTAAAGTTACTGTTCACCCTTTATAAATATCCCTCTGGCAGTTTAGATCCTACAACATTCTGCTTTCACCTACATGCTTCTGTCTCTCAGATGTACTTCTGAAGCCAAGCATTTGGCCATTCACACATGGTCTGATCTGACCTCTACTCAGTGTGACGGATTTCGTCCATATTGCTCTCCAGACAGTGGGAGCTGATTGCATCAGCCACACTAAAGAAAATAGCAGTGAAGTATTTTGGCATCTTGGAACTTAGTTGTTGCAAAAATCTCGAGCTATTTTGCAATTGCTGACCAATCCCACTTGGAGTTTCAAACCAGGCCTGCAGAGGAAGAATTATTTCTAGAGTTTGTAACAGGTGGATGTGTTTGAGTATGTGAAAAGAATTTGAACACACATCAAGAAATAAATTTTGGCAGGGCAGATCTGACTAAATCTGTTTTGGTATTTAAGCACGTGGTTAGGCAGAAATCCAGCTACCTTATCACTTGTGCCTTTGAATATGGATAGGACTTTGGATTATATTGTCAAACACCTGTGAGACTCAGGCACTCTAGAGCAGGATTACATTTGGTGATCTCTCAGTAACTCCAAGACAGAATGGGTTGGACAGTAGAGTTCTGTATTGCTTTGAGGAAGTCATGTAGTCTGTGTTGTCTGTGAAGCATAAACAGTCTTTTATGTATTGTTTGTCTAGGTAGCTGAAATTTTCTGAGAGAACAAGGTTCTAAAAAATAATTTTTCTGGAATTGTCAGCTAAAAGCATCATTTCTAGTCAGACTCTATTATATAGATATTTTTTAACTAATCTGACTACCTCAAAATAAAGGAGAAAACCAGAAACCATTTATCCTCCAAAATGCAAATGACTTTGAGTGCTGCAAATCTGCAGTAATTGTGAACTGAGAAACTCCTAGACTCTGTCAGACTAAGATAAATATTTTATAAGCATATATGATTTGAAGACTTATTTATTGAAAGCAGTATTCTTAAAGCACAAGTGAAACTAAATGCAAAAAAAGAAAGATAAAAATGAAGACTTTTTTCCAAGTTTTTCTGGTTTGAGCTCAGATCCTGGTAGGAAAGACCCATGTGGGATCCTCATGAGAAGGATAAGAGCATGCTGCATTGCCGGGCGTGGTGGCTCACGCCTGTAATCCCAGCACTCGGGAGGCAGAGACAGGAGGATTGCTGAGTTCGAGGCTTGCCTGGGCTACATAGTGAGCTCAGAGCCAGCCTGAACTACAAAGTGAGA
>PVIC010012221.1:0-16511 GCA_004025085.1 Thryonomys swinderianus | reverse complement strand
ATAAAGACCTATGTACTAAAAACATTCATTATTCTATAACCGAGTTAAGTTCCTGAGACTAGATCAGTAAATTTATAGATAAATGAGGAATTGTATATAGTAGTAGTGCATAGTATGTAGGGTAAAGAAAAAATATGATGGTAATTTAAAAAAAAAGAAAGCTTGTGTATTTAGGGGGTTAAGTAGGGGAACAGGAAAAAAATGAGAACTAAATTGTGTCATTTACTGGTACAAATTCCCAATATTGAGTGTGATCTTGATGTGTATATACAATGTAGCAATAACGATAAAAGTTAAAATTTTAAAAATCCATTAAGAAATGGTCAAAGTAAACACCAACTTGATTTTTTTATTTGTATAACTTTTACATGCAGTACTGTAAGAAGTAGCAAACATAAAACTATGGCACTATATTATACAAATAGCAAAAGTTACAGTACTGTCTAAACAAGATGTACTATACAAAAAAGACATTGAGGCAAGATATATTAAACTGTGCAAGAAAAAAATCTAAATCTTCAATCTGAGTAGTGGGTCATATGTCTGAACAACCATTAAGTAAGTAGAGTGTTAAGAGAGGAATATCTGTATAACACTCAGAAAATCAACACCTAAATTCCAGAACTGATAGTAGGAAGAAAGCTTAGAGTGAGTGTCCATAAGGATATACCCTTTGGGTAAGATATGAAGAAGACAACCAATTTTACAGGAGTAAGGATGAACATCAAAATACAGAGGAACAAGAAATGAAGGATTATTGTGACTTTGAAGAAACCCAGACATCTTATGTGATCAAAGCATAGATTTCATTTAAAGAAAAGACTAGAGATAAGCCAGGAAAATTAGACAGGAACTAAATCCTGATGAAATTCATATATCATATCTAGATTGAAATCCTGAGGGCAAAAATTAGCCACTGAAAGACTTAGGCAGGAATAGGTGAAAACCCATAAAAGTAAGGATGAAATGAAACAAAACAACTTGCCAACTATTAGAAATAGTGTGGAGCAAGAAAAGAAGCTTATTGTTTTACTCAGTGTGTGTTTGTGTGTGTCTGTATATGAGAATTATCTTCCATATGTTTCTTGATTCTCAGCCACTTTCTACTTTGATGTGTTCTCCACCTTCAGAGGTTATGCCTAGTTGGAGAGATGGACATTTAACTGACTTCTTATGATATCAGATGCTATATAAGATAACAAGGGAGATATGGGTTATAACTGGACAAAGCACATAGGTGAGGCATTTTAACTTGGGAGTTCAAGGAAATAAGGGCTGATAAATTAAGCTCCATGGAATACATAGAAACCAACCCTTGGGATAAAGAAGACAGGAGAGTAGTGTTCTCAGAGGAGAAATGAAGTGGATGAAGACCTTGAAGATCAATGAACTAAAACAGTTCTTTACAGTTGTGCCATAGTTTATAAGGAAGAGAGCAATAAGGTGCTAAGGGATTTAACTTTAACTTGCCAGAGTGTGAAAGGTTTAAGTAAGTGAAAACCACTCTGGCAGCAACCCAAAATGTAAGGAAACCAGAGAGACCTGTGTGACCCAGGTGCCAAGTTGAGTTGTGTGAGTTCAAGCAGGAGGTGATCAGACCTGAGGAGGAGCTCAACAGTGTGGGCAGAAGAAAAGGGACAGACTCCAGAGAAACTGGAATTGGAAGAGGGTGCAGTGTGTCTGGGTAAATGGGAGAGGTAGCAGTCTCAGAAATCCCACCACTAGAGAAGAAGCAGGACATCTCAGAAACAGAAGACATAGGTAGTGTCCATCAGGATGATTTCAGAGCTAAATCTTAACATTCTACAATTTGCCCAACTCCTACTCTCTCACCCTCAGCTATTATATCCAACATCAGATGGTTAGTAAGCTGGTGACTATTTTTTTAATACTTTTTTTAGACTTCAACTAAGACTTTACATCTTTCAGGAAACATGTCCTGAATTTTGAGTCCCTCCCACATGCCAGTCTACTTTCTGCCTGTTCTGTGTGAGTTCTGCCATTTCTTGCTCAGCTGTGTCCCTGACCATACTGGTACCTTGGTGGTGAGATGGACTTGGCTTGCTGCACCACACTACAAGCTAGCTGTGAAATACAAACTTTTGACTACAAAATTGTCACATGCCATTTACTGCATACATGACATCCAGGGTATTTAAGAATATTTAAGTTAATTTAATGTAACTTACTTTTGAATGCGAAAAACTTGTCTGCTTTTCCCTCAACCTTAGCATCATCTTTCATGTTAAAAAATAACATAGGTTCTCTTATGTGGGAAACCCAAACTATAAATAAAGAACAAAATATAAGATAGATGAGAGAAAGTAAGGGAGATAAATCTTCTCAAACAGGAAAGGGATCAATAAATGGAGAGGGGGGAGGGAGAGAAGGGAAAAGGGATGGAAAAGAATTAAGATGTGTTGTGTATATGTACCATCCCCATGCAAGGAATGTAATAATTATGTAATGCAAACATTTTATTTTTAATAAACAAAGACTGGGAGGGGAAAGAAAATAGGTTTATCTCAGAGCTGAGAAAGATCCTCAGGAGATGACTGCATGGTCCGTAAGAGGGTTACTTTACAAAAGACGATGCATCTGTTGGGAGGAAGAGCAGACTGTGCATTAGTAGAGGAAGAATTTATATTTATGAATAATTAATGCATTCTTGTTATTTATACAATATCTGATTTGGGTTTTGGTTTGGGTCCACTGGCCACTTGGGAATAGAAAAATCTGGAAAAAGAATAGATCCCATTTGCATTTCCAGGTGTTCTACCTGATACATTGCTTTGTTGCATTGTGATTAATTAAGAATTCAATAGGCAACTGATTAAAATTTAAATTGGCCACATGGCTGTCTCAGATCTTGCTGGCATTTTGTGATTATTATTAACTGTCTCCCACATGCCTCGTGGAAGATAATGGAGTCTAATAGGTGGGGTTATCCCTTTGACTTAGCAAGAAGGTTTAAAATGTTATTCCTTGGTTTGGGAGAGACTACAGAATAGTCCCCTTGACCATGAGTCTTGGATTCAGTGTTTGCTAATTTTGAACATTCTAAAAGTGCCCCAGCCTTTTTGCACTTGTTAATATGAAGTCAAATGTTGCATTTCTCACACAAGGCCAGTTCAGGCTTGTGAGATAGAAGGCCTCAAAGAGAAAACAATAGAAAACATTTCACTCAGTTATAAATTTCCTTGAATCTACTCTCTGGGACTTTTAAAATTGTTCGGTGCAATATTTTATAATAGCTCATCTTACCCATCCATTAGGCTTTATTTTTGTTCTTTTTGTTTCCTGACATTCTTCCTCATTGACCCAGATAACTCAACCGAGGTGGCCAAATGGAGATAAATGGAGCTAGGGTAAACAGTTGCTAGGGTAAAAATGGGGGAAAGAGTGCATTCTACCTGTGTGACAAAGGACCAAAGAGAAGATTGGATAAGACCGAGAAACCTAGGCTGACCAGCCACAGGCAACACTCCAAACATCTGTTCGATCTGGTATTCATGCTCGCATTTATTCTGTGAGCATATGTTCAGTGCATATGGTATGCCAAAAGTGTACTAAGTGTGGAAATACAGGTGTGAGTCACACATGATGCGGCCCTCAGAAATTTGCAATCAGGTGGCAGAGGCAGAAATGGACATAATTACTACCCAGTGTTCTAAGTTCACCAGGAATGCATGAAATGCCATGAAATTGCAGGGGGAAAGAGCAGGTAATTCTACACGTGACTCTGAATTGGCTGAATCTCAGTGAGGTGAATCATAGACTTAATGATTTTGAACTGTGTCACATACAAATAATTAAAATGGAAAGGCCAAGGACAGGATAGTTATCAAGGAAAGTAAGATTTTTCTGTTATTTATCTGGTTAGCAGTCCTACAGATGCTTTCACACTGATCTGTGTCCCCAACTCTCTTTTTTTTTTTTTTTTTAAATTTTGAAACAGTCTTGCTAAGTAGCTGAGTAGACCAGTATGGCCTTCAACTTGAAGTCCTCCTGTCTCAGCCTCCAGTAGCACTGGGATTATAGGCTTGCACCCGCACATTAGCTCTTTTTTTGTTTTGTTTTTTAAATACACCTTTTACTATATTCACTGACCTTAATAACCCACTTCTCATATATAACCTCTGAATTACTGGGTTCTCGGCTCAGGCCAAAATATTTTAACATGCAAAATTATGGTTTACTCAACTCAGGTTTGTCATAGTTATTTGTAGAAATTGATGCCTAAGTTGTAATATGTTTTTTCAGTAAAAGCCTCCCTAAACTCTTTAGCATTTAAGGTCACATGTTTATTGTTACATCTGTTCTTAGTATTTTTATCTTATCTCTATCTTTATTTTTGTTATTTTTATTGAACACATGAGCATCATACATATTTATAGGGTACAGGGTGATATTTCAATACATGCAAACATCTATCTTTAACTTTTAACTGCATAGAAAGCAGAGTACAGAAGGCATTCAGGCTGCAGGTTCTGAATATAAGATAAAGTTCTCCTTACTAAAGCATGTGTAAGATCAAGTTCTTGTTACTAAGGACATTACCATCACTAAGACGTTTAACTGCTCTGTCTCTGAGTATTTTCATGTGTAAAATGCAGATACTTACAGTACCCATTTCCCAGGAACTAAGTCAGAGGAAGCACAGGCCATCTTTACTCTGACACTGATTACAGGTTTCAGGGTCTTCAAGGTCACGCTTGTACTTGATGATTTGCCAAGAATCATAGAGCTCACAGAAAGCTGTATACTCATTACTACTCTGTAGTTCCAAGACCTGACACCCAGAGTTAGGGGAGGAAAGGTTTATTTGCTCACATCTTGTAGAAGTTTCAGTCCATAATCAGCTGGCTCCAAGGCAGGGTGGTGTGACAAACAGGACTCCCAGAGGAGAAACAGTTCATGGTGGTCAGAGGGTAGCAATAGCCACAAAGGATCTTAACAGTGTCTTTCTGCCTTTTTACTGTATCCAGACTAGCCAGACTAGGATGGTGCCAAGCCAGTCAGTGTACTGGTTTAGTAATCACTTGCCCTTAATCCTAGCATCACACACTCCAGATTCAGCCACCTCTGAAAAAGCCGTATGACCACATGTAGCTCTGGGGGTACATCTAGACCCAAACCATAACACCAGGAAAGGTTTATTAACAGAGTACAAACAGCTAAGAGAGAAAGTGCATAGGGTAGTGGTGAGGATAGTTGCAGACATGGAGGTTTTAGTTGTCCTTGCTGCATGGAGTCATGGAGAGTTCACTGTGCTTTCTTAGAGGTCATAGGTGCTAACACACATGAACTACTGCTAACCAGGAAGACTCAGTAGAGTGCTAGTGTCCAGACCATACTGGGCTTCTTATGTGACTGACTTCATTATCTAGCCCTGTAAACCTGTGACTCAAAAGATACCACTATGAGTCACATCCTTAGTCTCAAAGCGCCCAGGTAAACTAAAATGCCCTTCAAGCAGGACATCCCAAGGGCCAAAGAGATTACTTCTCAGGAGCTGAGGGCAAAAACTAGACTTCTCTTTGGGTAAAGGTAAATTCTTAATGACACACCAGAGTTGCTTAAGAAATAAGATATCTACAGTACAATTAGAATATAACTTTGTATAAAACAAATATAATGATTAATATGTGTCGATCATTATTAACCATTCTTTTTTGATTACATAATTTATATAATCATAGGTAGTGCATTTTAAATGAACAAGCTGTAGTTCTGATATAGTGCATGAGACATAAAGAGTTTAAACACAGCCAGTGAAAACCGAATGTGGTGAGGCCTAATAAAGAAGAAAGCCACTGTGTTGGGGAACTGGAAGAGGAAGTGGATACTTGCATACAGAGGTTAAGGACTAGGTAGGTGGACAAGGACACCTTTGAGCTGGGCTCAGAAAGATGGGTGGGATTTTGGCATAAGGAGGACCTGTATTCCTGAATGAGCAAAGTCAGTTGACAAAGATACCTTTAGGGAACAGAAAAGGGCCACCATGACTAACTGAGAAAGGACAGATGAAAGAAATAGGACATAAAAATCTGTTGAGACAAAGTTTAAAGAGATTTTCAACTTTGTGCTGACAAATTGATATTTTATTTATATGGAGCTAGAGAGTATTCAGGACCTGAAGGATACCTAAGAGGAAATATATTATTTCTTCTTTAACCCATCTTTGACTGCCTTCTCTGTGATAGCACCTTCCCTTCTAACCCTGACCTCCACTTCAGTTGGTTAGTTATAGTTTTTCCTTCAAGAAACAGCTCAGAAAGGACTTCTCTTTATAACTCCATGTAACGGGACAAGGCACATTGTACTCCACCAGTATTGTTTCCTCATCTCTGCCCTGTACAACTCTGTCTTGTCATACTTTGTGTCTGATTAACAGTAAGCACTTTATAGAAAAAGTAGATAAAGGGAGAGAACAGGGAAAAATAAGAAAGAAGTCAAATCTTGAAATATCTATAAAGAATTAAAACATAACAAATGTTTCTAACAGGAGACAGACATTTTTTTGAGGATGGGGAAAGATAAGGGAATGGGGGCAAGATAACAGGAGGGAAAGGGGAGAAAAAAGATCAGGATGTGATATATGTTGTACTAATTCTGCACAATTTGTTATCACAAAAATAGGCTTATAAAATATACTACTATAAAAGTCACAATTTTTAAAAAAGAGGAAAACTAACATGTAGAAAGCAAGGAATAATGCTTAAGGTAAAACACATCTTTACATTATGAAGTATTATTAAGGTACCTCAAGGCTTTTAAATAAGAAGTCTAATAGCAGAAGCATAATAGGCTACATATATAGCACCAATTAGGTGTCCAACATTCCTTTACTTGATTTCAATAAACCCAGTTAATCCTCACAACAAGTGATGATGGGTGCTTATTTATTCCCATTTTACAGATGAAGAAACTGAGACTCAGAAATTAAACAAATTATAACGGTCATGATAAGAAAACTGGAATTGTGAAATCTAAGTCTTGCCAAAACCATTTAAATAAAAAACATTTATAGAGGGCCAGAGATTTAGCTCAGTGGTTCCGGCGCCTGCCTCGCAAGCGCAAGGTCCTGAGTTCAATCCAGGTAACTACATAGAATGCTGGGCGTGGTGACTCACACCCACCAGCAATCAATACCACATACCACAATGCCGGGCTTGGTGGCTCACGCCTGTCATCCCAGCACTCGGGAGGCAGAGACAGGAGGATTGCTGAGTTCGCGGCAGCTTGCCTGGGCTACATAGTGAGCTCAGGGCCAGCCTGAACTACAAATCGAGACCCTGTCTCAAAAAAAAAAAAAAAAAAAAAAAAAAACATTTATAGAGTTGAAGCCTGACCTGTCCGGGTGTGTAACATTAGTACCTTTTGTTGGTTGTAACAAAGGGTAGTTTCCTTTTCATCTGAGGCTGTTCCCACACCAGGACTCCAATGCCGAACACCCTTGAGGACGGTTATATTTGAAGCTCTGTTAACCTATTCCAGCTGAACAAGTCGCTTTTTTCTCCCCCTTCAGTAGCAGACATCTTAGAGTTTTTTTTTATTGACTCAGAACAAAAACAGCCTAGTGGTTTAAGTGGTCTGTGTAGTAATCACCCAGCGAGGCTCCAGCAGAGGAAAAATCTTTCTGCCTCTTTACAGAAAGAGCAGCAGAAGGCATTAGCCATCCTGCAAACCCTTCAGAACACTGATCCTCGAGGGAGGGGTGTTTTCATTCACCTCCTGCTGAGTGTAATGTACAAATGCCCTTTAAACCCATCATTTCATGTAATTTAGAGTGCTGCTTACAGGATTTTTACCTCTGCCTTTTTTCCTTTCCTTTGTTAGGATACCTGGCTTAGCCCTGCATTTATAGGAAGGAAAAAGACCTCCCTTGTCCTCGTAAGAATCTAGCTGAGACATTTCCCTGTATCTTTGTCATTCTTGAGTTTGTCAGGAGAATCTTAAAATAACCCTGCTTTTTAAAAAATTCCAGCCGACCTAGGTGGGTTCTTTTTTCCTCAGAGTTCCAGCAATAAATTTCATTAAAAATGACCCCAGAAAGCAGTGAGACTGCAATCATTGGAGCAAAGAGAACTGTCACATAAATGGTCAATCAGAACTGAGTTTCTCACCAGGGCATTCTGTTAGTGCCAGGTAACATGCTGCCCGCGAATCTGTGGAAGGGGGACAATTTCTTGAGCAATTTGATGAAATTCTCAAATGAGCCAAAGGAAATAAACACAACTACAGCTCGGGGTTTGATTGACTTTTTTGTAACTCTCATAGGTTAAATCTACAAGCACGTGTTTTTATTTCTATAGTAAGTATGAAAGAATAGTCCATAAGTAGGCTTATAAAGTCCATTAATGAGCTGATATTAAATGGAAGCATCCATTTCCTTCCAAGAGACTCTCCAGCTCATTCATGTACCTTCCTAAGTTTAGAAGCAGAGGGGAAAGTGAGTTCCAGTTATGAATTTGAAAGGCCAAGTTCACCCAGGAATTCCCAGAACCAGCCCTGGAGTCAAGTCTTTGACCAGAGGAATTATGGAGCCACCTCCTGTACTGAAAAAAGGTTAGAGTGCCCTCGTGTGTCCTTACAGAGAAATTCCATTAGTCCCAGAAAATTTAAAATCACTTTCATCTCTCCATCAATATTCTTGCGTTCGAATGAGAGCCAGCCATGTAGTGCTGAAGACAAACTGTGGGATCTTAACCCAAGTCAGTGAGCAAGGCATTTGACTCATTTAACCTGCAAGGGTTTAGAAGCAATATCATTCAAGGAGTATCTGTGTGAACTTGGGTCTGACAAACCTGGGTTTCTGTCCTGGGCAGCCACATGCGATCTTTTTACCCCTAAAATGTTGTAAAACTATTCTGACTGTCAGTTTACTCATCTGTAAAATGCAGGTACATAAACACTGTCTTCCTGAATGGTGCCAAAGATCAAATAAAATGATATAAATTAAATGCCCACCCTTGAATACTCAATACATTGAAGTTATTTCAGTTATTTTTTCATACAATAAAGAAAAGAATCCTAAGAAAGTTAATGATGAAGCTAAAAGTGCAAATCCTGGAGAGGTAAACCAGATGTCTTTCAACTCTTGGATAAAAAAGGTTATCAAGAGTGTTATGAGCACCAGAAAGGAGAGGAAATTTTAAAGAATTATGTGCCAAATATGTAATTCCTCCAAAATATTTCTTTCAGATAGAGAAACGTAAGCCGCATGGAGCCAGATGGCTTTCTAGATGGAAACTCTTTGAGAAGTAACACCTGATCTCTGGAGCCAACGGTGCAACAGTTAGAAAAAGCTTTTGTTAGAAAAGAAAATACTGGAAAAGTGGATCCTATTTGTGTCATTGAACCACTTCTTTCAGAAGACCTTATTTATTGAGAAACTCACTATATTAAAAATGAATAAAATCAGAGGCAAACAACAGTAGCTGTATAGCTTCATCCTTTGATTTTAATTTTTCACATCTTTATGACAACAGCCCAGCTCTAACATTCAACCCAATTACAATATATCAAGTCTTGTTGCCCTAGTGAATGTTCAGAGGTCCCCTCCGCTTCCTCGCAGTTCCCACAGCCACCCTTCTACGCGGGGAGGGAAATATCAATTAGGATGGCAGGGGACTTGACCTTTAAATGTCAGTGCAAGTGCATAGGCTGCTGTTCTCTCTGTATCATCCACTTGCTTACTGGAGAATTGCAGGAAAGTAGGGGATAGTGTGTAAACGGAGAAGAAATGCATCCTGGGTGCTTCAACCTCTATGTTACATAACTGTGGGGACTAAAGGAAGAATTGGGCTCCTACTGTTCCCTCCTCCTTCGAGGTAGAAGAGTTACACCAAGGTTTATGCAGACCTGCCAGAGCAGATAAAATGCTGCTCTGAGTTGGCAAACTTTACGAACTTCGTGCCCTTTCTGATAATCTTTTACCCTAAATAAGGCACATATAGTACATGAGGCCAAGGTATTTATTATTCATAGAAAGTTTCTCATCAGTCTCATCTGTGCCTGTGGAGGAGCAGAGCAGGAACCCAAGCCTCTGCAGTGCAGACCTCTGTTCTGTACTGTGCAAGGCTCTGCCGGGCAGTGGAGGCTTCAGACTCTGCTCAGATGAATGAAAAGATAATCCTTGCCTCAAACTTGGAAGCCTCCTATTTTTGTGGGTTATGCGAACAGTGCCTGTTCTGGCTCTTGTCGTTCAGTAGCATCCATTGCATGCTATTACTGGTGTTTGTCCTATTTTGTCTTTTTGTGCTTTTATACTGTGCATTCCTTTTCTCCAAGGGGGTAGGTACCTCTTGGCTCTTAGTGCTTACATCACTGGCTGCTGTAGTAGGGTCTTAATTCCAGTGAACAGAAAAGAACTGTCCAGGGAGGGGTCCTTTCTGAAGGATTCCTCTATTAAAATTTGTGTTACTTAGCAGGAAAGAGAAGGGAAATTATAATTGTATTCGGAAGTCTGCACGTTTCGCCTCCAGAGTCCCTCCACCCTGCAGCCCCTGAGGATCCCTCTTCCTTCCCCTGAGTGTTTCTTCACCTCCCCGGCCTTCTCCTGGCCACTCGGCTTCTGCCCCTTCCTCAGTGGAGCCATTGAGGTCTCGCCGTCTTCCGTCTCTAAACCTACGCACATATACCCAGAGGTTAATCTCGTTTCAAGTGCGTGCAAAGCCCTTAATGCAGAGATGGGTATTTCAGTCGCGCTTAGCAAACAGGAGATGCTGCGGTTACCAAGATGCATTCTCCTCAGCGGCAGGAGAGCATGAGGAATGACTTGCTTCTTCGTAGCACACGTTCATCTTCACAGTGAGGTGTTCACCACATGCACTGAAGAAAACGGCCTTGTTTTAATAACCTGCACATTTTGATCTTAGTAGTCAAAACCCCCACTGATAGGCCCCAGATTTGCAGTGTGTCCCGGCAGCACCTTGCCTCGCCCTGTATACCGGTCACCTCTGTCACCCCTCTCTGGTGTGCTGTAGCCACACCCAGAAGCCCACATTGCCATGGAGCTGACTGTCCTGAATCAGGAAGATGCCAGAGAGGGGTGTGACCTGCTGAGACACCTATGGGGAGTGAGCAGCATATGAATGACCTGACTTTACTAAGACAGTCCGAGTGAGGTTTTTGGTCTTTGTGTTGGGCGTCTTTACAGTATTATTATTATTGTTGCTGGTTTGGAAAAGGAAAAGGTCTTCACAGCTAAAATCATACTAATTTTTTTAGAACATAGAATTTTTATTCAGTGTGTATTTTATATTAATTTAGAAATTATAAATTTGACATTCAGTGCAGTTTTATGCAGCATCTGCTACAGTGGGTAACTGGAAATTTAGCTGCACCTGTTCGCACGCATGCATGTGTGTCTGTGTGTGTATGTCTGTGTGTGTGTGTTTTCAAGCTGCTGTGTTATTCCAGCTTCACATAATAGACAAGGAATGGGTTACTAGTTAGACAAATAACATGAAATTATGTTAAGTAAAATTCAGGTTGAGATAAAAGACAAGTCCTAATTGAACGGTCTTACAGTTCCTAATAGAAAAATCATGATTGTGTTTTTAGGCCAGCCTTACAATGGACCAAACCATCTTAATTTCAATACAAATCACATGATGAAGTCCTGATAAAAAATTTAAATTCATTTTGAGCTAAAATTAATCTTTCAGAAATAAGCTTAGCATAATATTTGTCTTTAAAAAGAGTTTTGGAGAATATTAGTATCTATTTGAAGATACTATATATGAATAAAATATTTCAGTTAAATAGATTTTTTTCAGTTCTAATAAGAATACTTATCAAAATAAGTGAAAAATATTTTCCCTCTTAAATAAGTTTAATATGGATTTCATTTCACTTTTAGTATCCACATGTACACATAGACATCCTCATAAATACTTTGATAACTAAGAGGATATTAATTCCAAATAGCTCTTTAGATATCCCTAGTCTAAGAACTTTTACTCTATAAGCATTTCATTTTAAAACTTACAAGATTTTTTTATTGGTAGTTCATGATCTGAATCCAAAATCTGGCTAAACTCAATTCACTGGCATGGTTTGGTATACTAGCAGAAACATTTAAATTGCAGGTACAACCAGGCAAGAAGGTGAAGAATGTGCTGCATACATATTTTGCTGTTCTCCCAAGTCTCTAAGTGAAAATGTCTTCCAAAAAGGCAAAGAGCTGTGAAGAAAACAGACACATTTGAAAAGCTTAAAAGCCCATACAGGGAAAAGAAAAACAGGAAATGATAAAACATGATGGGAAAAGCAAACTAACATTAAAGTTGGCCATGCATACATTTCTTAAAACTCTTCATTAGTATTTTCACTGGGTAAGAAATGTAGAAGAACTTATGAAAGCACTGTTGGTTTTGGTGTTGGTGTTTAAATTATGTCTGGGAGAGATTCTTTGCAGATGGTTAGGGGATTTTTGAGTGGTTTAGTGACATTTAAAAGCTGTTAGTTTTCCTCTTTTGGTTCAGTTTAGAGAAGCACTACATTTTTTTTCAATTTCAACTAATGGATTATATAAGATTTTACTCTCAAAAATCTATTCAAAATGTTTTTTTGCAATAATTTAGTTCTGTTTTCTGTGTTTCTTTTTGTATTGAAATCACTTGGGGTTTAATTCTGTCATGTTGAAAATAAAAAGCTCAAGAGCATCCCTGGAACTTTCTTCTCTGTGTTTTCAAATTGTGTAGCCATGTCCTTTTTTATTCTCAATTATTTACACAGGGGTGGACTAGAAATCATTTGTAAGTTTAGTTTTAGTTCTAACTTAAACAATCTGAAGTTACTGTCTTTGATGTTGCTTTGGGGGATTACCTAAAATAAATCATTTAAACTTCAGACTTCTTATTTTCCAGCTCTAAACATTAGTTGTCATAGCAGATCTCTGAATATAAATATTTACTGAAGTTTCAGTTAATTGTTTCTCAGGTAGTGTCATTCCTTAATAATGAGTGGAATATGTCTGACCCTATTCTGTTGGCCAAGAACTCTTCCAAGTGCTTATGTGTGATAACCAGTCTTCACAACAAACCAATGTAGTTCCAATCATGTCATCACTGTTGTCTGAGTAAGGGGAACAGCACTTCAGTCACTTAGCTGATAAGCAGCAGATGTAAGACTGTGAACCCAGGAAGCCTGGTATCAGACCAAAAAACTTTAAACCTTGGTAATTTTCCAGGTACCTTATTCAGAGCTATTGTAGTTCGTTAAGTTTTTCCCAGGATTCATCATTTGTGAATGTCTGCTTCCTGAAATGACTTGTTTGACAAGTGAAAAAACTTAAAAGATAACTGGAAAAGAATGATTATTCCCAATTTCTTTGTGTTCTGGGACATGGAATGGGAACAGAGTTTTCTAGTACTGGAACATTCTATATGTGGAAGTCCAGTGAAAAGCAGTTCCTGGAGGGATTGAGAGACATGCCGGTCAAGACACACGGAACCTGGTAAGAGGCAGCCCACAAGAAGTCATGGTGCTCAGGATGGAGCAGTGCATCTCAGCCTTCTGTTCATTAGCACCTCTCAGGGAGGCATTCTGGACATTTCTCCCCTTATCACATCCCCACTACGAAATCTGAGTGCTACACATTTTCTGATTATGTGTTTCGCACTGTATATAGAGATGTGCTTTAGACATAAACAAGACTACTTCCACTCCCAAAGGAAAAACAATTTCTGTGATGTGTTTGCCTAGAAGAAGAGATACTACAAATGGTGGGGTGAGCAAATCTGGCCAGGGAGGGGATCAGTGAGCCAACCTGGGGGCACTAATAAACCTCAAGATCAGAGCGTTCACTAAATGCAGAAAAATGCCTGATGGAGGAGGGGGCACAAAGGAGTAGAAAATTCCAGAAAAGTGACTTGACAAACACTCAAAACCAAGAAGAATAAACTAGAAAGTTGACAGGATCAAGAGTTTTGAGACAGAAGGAGAAGCGGTAGACTCAGGAGTAGTAAAAAGTGAATGATTATTGGCAGACAGACACATCAGCAGTAGTAAAGGTATTCAAGATTTTGACCATGAGGAAGAGAGAGAAGACATTAGTGGGAAGGGTGAGGGGTATAGGGAGCTGTGCTTCAAGTCAAAGGGCTCAACTCCTTTTCAGGTAGAAGTGAAAGACCCAACTTCAAGGGTGAGTGACAATGCCTGGCAAAGTCTGGGTAATAGCAGTAAAAGTAATTTTGGTGACAGAAACCACACCATATGAGGTCCTAAACTGTTTTCTACCTTTACTGTGAAACAAACCAGAAACTGCTGTCTCATGCAGCAGTCCTCTTACAGAGGGCAAGGATTGATGAACAGTATTTGTTTTCTCCTGTTCTCTGAAGTGCACGGATTTAATTTCCATATCCCAGGGCAGAGGGGAGAATTGTCTTACTGTTAACTGTATTTAACAACTAAAATAACTTCCATGGGAAGGGAGAGAAGTTTTGGTAATGAATTCACATTGTAAACTGTTAGGATTTTTTATTAGTATATTTGCAGATTCCAGTGCATTCTTAGCCTATTTTTAAAGAATAGTTAAATCCACTATATCCATCATATGACTTAAGTGTTATTTTATTCATGCTATGTGGGGCAAAATCTTTCTAGAAAAAAATAAACAGAAAGGCAAAACTACTGATAATGGTGACGGAGTGATTGATGCTTTTGATTGTTTAAGACCACAAGAATAAAACATTCACAAAAATATCTGCTCCATTGTCTTGTCCTGTGTGGGGAACACAAGGAGTGGGGTATAGAGTACTGAATGTCAGAAAGGGCCTGCGAAGCAAAAAGGTAAAGACAGACTGGGTGTCCATGGGAATGTGCAGCTCTCTGTCTTCTCTGGGTTGGGCCAGTTACCACGTGTGTCCCTGGGCTCGATGAAATAGCCCTGGAGTCCCATTGCTGTCATGTTATTGCAGCCCTCAGACATAGAGCAGTACTGGAGGTTGTTAGCACATCTCCCTGTGGAGCTGAAACTGGGCTCAGCACCAACAAGCAAACACCAGAGGGGATTTGTCTCTCTTCCGTGCCTGGATAATGGCTATTCCCTGATGCCCAGAAGAATTAAGTCCAATATGTGCCTCACACTACATCGCACACTGCATCTTTAACAGCTGGGCTGTTAATACAGTTTACAAGAAGAGAGAACTGGCTGCTCACCATCTACACATAAGCTAGTCATAATAAATCTCTCAATGAGGAGATATAAAAATTTCCTATTTCTGAGCAGCTAAAGGAAGCAGAGCGTGAGGCAAGCATCCAGTGGGCACCATTAACAGCAATAACCAATCCCGAAGGTCCAAGGGGACTTGCTCCACATTTCTATTAGCAATAACAAATTTTTTTACCTGAAATATGCTGGTAATTATCCCACTTGCAAAATTCAATTTGCCTAAGGACTAAGAAATGTGTCTTTTCTTAATACTTACTGAATCTCTTCCATGTTCTAGATGCACATAAAATGAAAGCCTCCTTTATCAACTGTTTTTCTTTTTACTTTATATCTGAAATGATAAATTAGCAAAGCCTACTTTATAGCTGAGATGATACAATAGAAAAGGCATCAATATTTATTTTCAAGAGAACAGATATACTATAAAACTGTAGAGATCTGCAAAAGTCAATTATATAAAAATTTTCTACTCTAAAGTTGGTAAAATGGATTATTAGGGATAATGAATAAGAAACAAGAATTTTGATTTAATGTTGATGTAATGGCTCAAGGCAAGGTTAGTAGTGTTAGAACAAGGAATTCTCTTAGATTTTTTTATGCCACAGCACTAGCCAAATTAGCCTGTTGCATGAGATAGGACATCATAAATGTGATATTGGATGTATAGCTTAAAGATAATTTTCATCTAAAATATTTGTTTTTCAAATATCTGTTCATTAGAAATGTCCTTATCATGATCACTCATATTCTGTAAAAAGATAATTTCAGTGTCTAGGAGGATACCAAGCCTCCTGCTGTTAAAGAAGAGGGAAGAAATGTCATGAGGACCATGAACAGCAGTATTGGCCCATCAAAATATTAGTTCAAAAATAGTACCCCCGACCCCTGTAGAGTCCACCCAGTGGCTTGTCTGATCTGTTGAGAAATGTATGATAAAATAGGAAATAAAACAAACCAGCAGTTTCTGGTTTGTTTCATGAAGTAGGAAAATGTATTTGTAAAATAGGAGATATTCAAAGGGAATGTGCTGGGGGAACGTAATGAGGGGAAAGAATAAAGTTAAAAAGTTAAAAGAAGTTAAAAAGTTAAAAGAAGTTAAAAGAAATAGCATGTATATAAGGGGTGGTGGGTTGTGGGTGGGTAGGGATATGGGTAAAATGAGAATTAACTTCTGTCATATACTGGTACAAATTCCCCAATGTTGAGTGTGATTGTGAACTGTATATAAAATGTACCAATGAAGAATTCAATTAAAAAAATCATTCTTGGGCCGGAGGGTTAGCTCAGTGGTTCCGGCGCCTGCCTCGCAAGCGCAAGGTCCTGAGTT
>PVIC010012220.1:6485-40180 GCA_004025085.1 Thryonomys swinderianus | reverse complement strand
GAATTCTTTGGGTTGTGGTTTGAACCATTATGAAACATATTAAAATGGAATTGTTGTAAAAACATAACAAAGGACGGAGACAGGTGGGAGACGCAGAGGCAGGGAAGGGGGAAGATCGCCGCCATAACGTCTGCACCGACACGGCACAGGCGCGTGAGCCGGGAAAGGCCGCCCCGGTGACACCCGCTGGCCGGGACTCGGGGCCGGAGGTGCAGCCCGCGGCTGGAACTGCAGAGCCGCTGCCGCGAGAGGGGAGACCAGGGAGCGCCCCACGCCGGGACTCTCGCCTCCCCGTGGAAAGTTACTTCCGTGGCGGGTTTCAGCCCCGCGTGGAGCTCGTCTTCTGAGAGCTGAGAAGCATCCTGTTCTTCTGCGGTTGAGGCTCCCGAACACACACAGTTTACAAGGGCAGTTTCACATCGTACGGCCAAGGTTTGACCCCGGTGACATTATAGTTACAGCGTGGTCTTTCCCGGTACAGGACTCACGGCGATTCGATTTCCCTAGGACCCTGCCTCACCTGGTCACGCTTGTCCGTGTTCGCGCCGTACAGGAGCCGCCCTGGGTCCTGTTTCCTGCGGGGCTTCAGGGGCTCTGTCCCGAAATGACTCACCTCCTTCCCCTTCCTGACCTTTTAGACTCCAGAGAAACAGAAAAATCCCAGAGGCCAGACCTGCTGAATGGGGGGGTGGGTGAAGACCGTGACGATTTTATTTGACATAATTGCTTAAACCTTTGATTGAGAGGTTATCAAAAATATAGTGAGCGTTAAAATTAAAAAATGTATTATAAGAAAAGACACTGTCGTTAACCTGCCTCAAGTACTCAAAATACTTCCTCTGCTCTGAACACACTTAGCAGGGGGTGGCAATATGTCTTTTACTGTAATTACTTTTCTAAAATGCAAGCATTCACCCTATTTGTCAATCACCCAGTGTAGATAGTTCTATGCGTCTATGTGACATTTTATTGGCCTTCAAACCGCTCTCTGAGAGTCCCGTGTGTCAGGGGCTTGGGCGATTTGCGGCGTCTCCCAGCTCGGATGCTTCTCCGGGCGCCGCTGTCCCTGAGCGGCTCGGGGCTGTCCGGCCCGGCCCGGGGCGGCTCCGCTGGACCGGGCTCCGGCGCAGAAGGGCTCGCTCTGCCCTGGGCTGCGGCAGCTCCCCGGGCGCCCGTGCAAAACAAGCACCGTGTTTCCAAACACCAGCTCGGCGAGATCACAGCGCGACAGCCACAAATGTTTTCCATTGCTGAGAACAATCCAAATAGGACCATTAAATAATAATCCTCATTAAACCCTAACTAAACCAAACACAATCATTCTTAAAAGTGTTTTAACGGGGGAAGGGAGGGGGAGGGAAAGGGGGGGAGGTAAAAACCCACACATGTTTTAAGAGAAGATTAATAATCTGCTCATTAATTTGATTGGATAATTACACATCCTTGGTCTTTCCGGAATAGTGCATTTTAAAAAATTATTATTAAAAGTACCTTTTAGGTTTTTCACGTACGATGTGCTCATCAGGTGTGCACAGAGCTTTTTAGCAGGCAAAAATGAATCACAATATTAGACAATGTGCTGTTTTCTCTAGAAGGAGGCAGCCTCTCCTAAAGCATTAATCTACTGCAAAAAGATGCCGGTAATTTAGAAGAAATTAGCCGCAGAGTCTACTGAGCCCACACACCTCTCCTCACGCTTCATTAGTATGTATTTTCTCATTGTTCAATTAGCCAAAACACACACACACCACACAGGGCTGTTCGCTGCTCTGGGAGCGTCAGCAAAGCTTTAAGCAGATCTGAAATAAAATTGCATAAACGCCACGTAAAAGCTCTATGCATACAAAGATACCTTCAGGCTTCTAATAAATTCATGAAACTTTTTAAAGTGTGATTTCCTAGCAGGCAATCACTTTTAATTAACAGGATCACCTACAGCAACACATGTCCTTCAAAAACTTACATTATTTTTTCTTTTTGAATTTCAAAGTTTCTGTAGTAAAAGTTGAATAGCTGAGTAGCTTAACCTCAAAAGGATTCCAGGCTTTTATGACAGTTATAAATCACTGTGGTGCCTTCTTTATAAGAAGAAAAGATTCTTAACACAACAGAGAAAGAAGGAAATCTCTTTTTAGTCATAGCTAGAAGCAAGCATTTTCTCCAAAGGTCAAAAAACTTTTCCTCAGTTAAAGAATAATTTTAAGGACATTGCAGCTACTTGTACAAGTAATCTCTTGTAATTTACTTTATGAATTAAACATTCAATTTTCAGGATTGTGGTTTGACACGGGGTGGACTCTTCTTTCTGGAGCTGGCTTTGTACAGTTTTCCCTCTTTCGTTTCTTAGTAAACATGGGCCCTGGCTGAATGTAGGGTCTTAGACTTAATGAGCCCTTCTCCTGGAGGGAAATCAGATTTATTCATCCGCCAGAAGATTCCCTTTGAGTGGTTCTTGCCATTTCTTTTTCAAGCCTTTGTTTGGAAGACAGAGAGAAGCTCAGAGGCTGTCTAGGGGTAACGATTGGGCTGGAGAAACCTGAAAGCGAGAGCAGACAGTCCTGAGACGAGTATGGAGAGAGGGAGCCCAACAGAAACCAGGTCACCTTCCCTGTCTCTTCCCCGAGCAGCCCGGGTCCTCGTCTGAGGGTGCGTGGCCACTCTGACAGCATGGCCCGCCCACCCTTCCTGCGCACGACCTTAGCTTCTGCTTCCGCGTCCGGCCTAGGGTCTTGCCTTCTCCTCTTGGGCTTCTCCACTGGAGTCCTGCCGCGCTGGGCCGCTAGGCCCTATGCGTTTTCCTGGCTGTCTCAGCACGTCCTCTGCACTTTGGTGCCAGCCGCACCATTCAGTGACCACTCTGAGGCCCGTACCCCGCGCTAGGTCCTGTTCTGGAGACAGTGACGAGCAAGACAGACCTCTGTTCCTGTGGAGACTATTTTAGAGGTGGAAACGCAGCACCGCACGGCCACCGGGGTGAGGCGGGTGCTGGGCTGAGGTCTTGGGGCAGATCGCAGCTGAGAGGAAGTCTGGACAGTGAGAAGGAGCCGCCGGGAACATCTCACCGAGGCCGACTCAGGTGACAAGGGCGGTCTCCGGCCCCGCGGTGAGAAGGGTGCCGTGTTCTCAGGACAGAGGGCCGGGCTCCCTGCTGTCGGCCCGCTGCTCCTCGGGACTGTCTTGTCTGCCTTCTTAGCAGATGCATTTGGGCCTCTCGCCGAGCAAGTTGTGACAAAGAAATCTTCTCTAGAAATAAGGTTGCTGGCCTGACCTAGGAGTGTTATTTCCCCTTTTAAAAACTGAATACGTTGAAGGTACAAATGTGATATTGAGATGATTACTATAATACAAAATTAATATATTATCTGTTACCCTTTTAATAGTTTTTCATGGTAAAAGTAACAAAAATCTACCCCTTTTAGCAAAGTTCCAGTATACAAAACAATTTATTAACTGAGGTCCTCATTCTCTATGCTAGATTTCTAGCTTTGTTTATCCTACATAATTGAACTTTTATTTCTCTATTTGCTCTGAGTTACAAGCTCAGGGTAGATCCAGGCTACTTACTGGTTTTCTTAGAGATGTCGACACTAGTGACTCCCTGTTGTGCATAATTTTTTTTCCTGATGTAGCTTGTTTCTTTAGGTAGTCTATAGAACAACTGAGAATTTTAGTGAATAATCATTTCCCCAGTGAATGTCAGGGCTAACTTCATTGGTTGCTTCTTTTGTGCATTTGCATTTCCATTTAACTCTATAATCAGCTCAGTTTATGTGTCTACTTCACCATTTCCCATCACTTAGCTGTGTTCTTTTTTTTTTTTTTTTTGTGGTACTGGGGATCGAACTCGGGCCCTTGTGCATCCAAGATTGGCACGGTACCACTTGAGCTAAATCCCCAGCCCTACTTTGCTTTGTGTGTTTTTTTTTGTTTGTTTGTTTTTTTGAGACAGGGTCTCGCTTTGTAGTTCAGGCTGGCCCTGAGTTCACTATGGAGCCCAGGCAAGCCTGGAACTCAGCAATTCTCCTGCCTCTGCCTCCCAAGTGCTGGGATTACAAGCGAGAGCCACCACGCCCGGTACTGTGGTATGTGGTATTAATTGCTAGTGGGCGTGAGTCACCACGCCCAACATTGTATGTAGTTACTGGGTTCAAACTCAGGACCTTGCCCTTGTGAGGCCAGCGCTGGAACCACTGAGCTAAATCTCCAGCCCTGCTGTTATCTTTTAATTAGCATAGAATCCTCATATTAATTCCAGCTCAACTTGATTTCTTTAAACTTTCTTTTAAAAATTTTAAAGGGGGGCCGGATATTTAGCTCAGTGGTTCCAGTGCCTGCCTTGCAAGCGCAAGGCCCTGAGTTTGATCCCGGTAACCACATACAATGCTGGGTATGATGACTCACTCCTACCAGCAATCAATACCACATCCCACAGTGCTGGGCATGGTGGCTCACGCCTGTCATCCCAGCACTCGGGAGGCAGAGGCAGGAGGATTGCTGAGTTCGAGGCTTGCCTGGGCTATATAGTGAGCTACATAGTGAGCTCAGGCTTTGAACTACAAAGCGAGACCCTGTCTCAAAAAAAAAAAAATTTTAAAGGACTGGCTAGAGTAATTGTTCTAAGGTTAATTTAACCCTAATACTTATAGCTAAATTAAGACATCTCTGGGATTCCTACAGAATGAGTCAGTTGTCTTGAAAATTTGCATTTCTTCCAGTGCTGTGTGAGCTCTGAAAGTTGTTCAAATTGCAGTTCTCCAGTTGATCACTGTCTGCCTTGTGGGTTTTGAATTGAGTATTAATTGTCTTATTTTTTTTGTCTTATTATTATTTGAATTGAGTATTAATTGTCTTGAGTATTAACTGTCTTATTTCTCAACAGGAGACTTGAAGGGTTTCCTATGCAGATCCCCTTTAGCTCCTTTTCTAAATTGGACCTCTAGGTACTCTGCTTTGTATATTCTAGATGATTATTTTCCTGAACTCCTGTCTCTTTCCTCCATTCAGGGTGTTTTTCAAACTTTGCTTGGGCACCTCCTCCTTGCACTGCAGTCCAGAAAAATATCCCTAAGGAGGAACCTAGAATTAAAAAAAAAAAAATCTAAGATAACTTCTTTGGCCTATGATCCCACACTCAAGCCCAAAGATGTGACTCGCTAGAGCCCCTGTTCTCTTTCTACCTGCATCACAGAGTGATTCACATTGATTCTCCGGACCACAAGACTTGGAGACCACACAAGTGAAGGCCTTGTGGTCTGAGTGAAGCGATCAGCGACCGTGCAAATTACGCGGGAGTCGCTGGGTGAAGCAAGGGAAAGAGCCGAGCCTGTAGACACCAGTGGGGAGGAGCCAATCGCAGGGAAGGTGAGAGGGTGCACAATGGGCGGAGTTACCGAGCTGCCTTCACTTTAGAACATTGAGACACTTCACTTCAACTGATGAGCCACAATAGTCCATTAGAGGCAGCAAGTGGCTAAAAATAGTGCTCTGGACGTTTGCTTGGCAGAGCAACATTTCCCTCTGGACCACTTCTCACAGCGCTGGATACCCGGATGGTCACTGACATAGAGATTTCACCTAGGATCACTGAAGCTGTTTCTTTATAGTTCCTTTTGCTTTCTCTTGTTTAGACTGATCAAACTAATGAAAACGTCAGTAAGTCAGGCACACCTTGTTGGAGGATTCTAAAAATACCCAGAACATCTGGGCCCAAGTTTGCTTTTGTTCTGTCTGTGAAAGGTCCACCGAGCAGCTCGATGCATGCATGCTTCTAACTAGGTGAGCTAGTGTCAAGTGATTTATCTACTCACTACAGCATTACTCAGATGTCTTCTACTGGAACATTTCTTCTAGAGTAAATGATGAAGTAGATTTGTTAAGAATACTATTACCTGGAGACTTTTTACTAGGTCTTTCCTCATTACACCATGTACTGGGGCTTTGCTGTATTTAAGGATTCACAGAAAAGATTTTGATGCACAGTATAACATACTCGTCCTCAGATACTGCGAACTCTCAGACAAGAGTCCTTTCTTCTGTGGGAAAAAGCTGGCCTCTGAAAGGTTACCATGGACATTCTCATCTTTGGCACTTTCTGCAAATAGCACATACGTAGGGTCCGAGGTCTCCTAATGCAGCGTGGACTGTCTTTTGATTTCTGCCCCTCCACAGTCACTTTGTGCAATTTCACGGTCACCTAGCAGGGCTTACCTCCCCTTGTTCAAGAATGGCGAGCCTGTCAGGACTTTGCTGCTGGGAGTTTTAAAGAAGTTTGGCTAAGACCACTTAACAAAGCTGCCAAGTTTGAAAACAGATATCTGAAGATGCAGAGGTTTCCTCCTCTCCAGAAATACCTGGTCCAGCCAGATATTGAAAAAGAAAAGAAAGGGAAGTTGTTAGCATCTCGGTCTCTCCTTTAAGCCCCACGGAGATGACTGAGGGAAACTTTCTAAATGTGGCTGCCTGGGTTCCAGGTTGCCTGTCTTTACCTATCTTGTAATTGGTGGTTCCAGATCATGTGACTTTCACCTCTTGAGGGCTCACATTGGGACGAGATGGAATATGCAAGTTTTACAGGCGGCTCCTAGTTTAGGGAGTGCAGTATGTGGTAAACCATTACATCTCACAGGTGACCTGCTAGATATTGACCAGAACAGCAAACTGTTCCAGAAAGTCTTATTTGAAGCCAATAATTTATTCTTTCTCATGATTCTGTAGTTTAACTGGGTGGTTCTTCTGCTTCAGACAGTTTTTTTGGGGGATCCCCCATGTGCTTGTGTCCTTTAGGGTCTGGACTTTGGCTTGCAGCAAAGAGGAGAAAACAAATGTAGTCACAAGCAGCTTTAGCAATCCCTGCAGGTGGCACAAACACCCCTGCTGCGCTGACCTGGCAATCGCAAGTCACAAGGAGATGGTGAGTGATCTCTGCGTCTTCCTGGGAAGAGCAGCGTCTCTGCGGGCTGTGGGGAGACAGCGCTTCCGGACACACCTGGGAGACATCTTCATTTCTTTCTGCTGTCCTATAGCCATTCCTAGCACCACCACCTCCGGCTGCTCTCAGCATGGTTTGGTGTGGATGATAAATCATGTGGTCACGTATCCCTGCAATACAGTCTAAAGGAGCACGATGTGCACTCTCACGAGTAAGACTGTCCAGCTGTGGAGAGTACTGTGAGAACCATGCTCTTTGTTGGTTCAATCCCTAGCGAGGCTTTCCCTGAAATAAGGGCGATGATGTTTTAGTAAGTTGGCCTTTGTATTTCTGAGTCAGTTGCTCACTATGGGACACTCGTGAGGAGTGTTTTTTTTTTTTTTTTTTTTGAGACAGGGTCTCGCTTTGTAGTTCAGGCTGGCCCTGAGCTCACTATGGTGCCCAGGCAAGCCTGGAACTCAGCAATCCTCCGGTCTCTGCCTCCCGAGTGCTGGGATGACAGGCGTGAGCCACCACGTCCGGCACTGTGGTATGCGGTGTTGACTGTTGGTGGGCGTGTCTCCACGCCCAGCATTCTATGTGGTTACCGGGGATCGAACTCAGGACCTTGCGCTTGCGAGGCAGGCGCCGGAACCACTGAGCTAACCCTCCGGCCGGAGGAGTGTTTTTTTTCATGCCTTTGAAAACTTCTCAGTGATTACAATGACTATCTCTTCTCTAGCTCAGGGGGTGTTTTAAGTTTCATCTGTATAATTTTCTGCCAGAGGAAAATGAAGCAACATCATCATTATCATTGACGACAGCACGCTCTGTGATCGCCTAGGTTGCGACCAAACTCAACTCTGGGTGACACAGTGAAGGATGAAAGCTCATTAGGTGCACCCTGCCTGGGCATTTGTGCAGCTGTGAGACAGTCAGGTGTCCAGTCTGCCCACCTCGTATTTCAGGGTCTCCTGGGTATTTTGGTCACATCTGTGTGCACAAAGTCCTCGTGTTGCCCCTCACCTGCAGGACAGAGAACACCCCGGTGGAACCCTCCTCCCAAGTGTTTGCTCTTGACTCGTCTTCTCCTGATAAACGGCAGCATTTTTATGCACCACCCACCAGCCTCCGTTTGGGAATTAACGAGCACTTTAATGCTCATATGGAATTGTCTGAGAGTGTGCTGTGTCTCTAGGTTCACGATGCAAATTTTGATAAGGTCTCTTTTCATTCGTTTTAATGCTTCTCGTTATCCTATAGGTGAAGACAAAATTCCTCAGCGTTGTTCAGCACGTTCCTATAGAGCTGTCGTCTCTAGGGCTCTGTAGGTTTCTGGGCCCTCTTCCTATCCAGGAGAGTTCTCATGCCTGGGTCTGGTTGTCCCTCGGCCGCAGGTACCCATGCACTGTCTGCGTCGCTGTCTCAGGACCTTGATCCTTCTTTCTCGCCTCTAGACCAGTAGTCCTTGGAAACCGCTAGTGGGGGGCCGTGTCCTGACCTGTGGCGAGGTCTAGAATGAACCGTGCTGCTCAACACAGCTGGTGCCGGGAGCTCCCGTTTAGCACCCGGTGAGGTTCGTGTGACAGAGAAGTGCACAGTGCGGGCTGGTAGTGTCTGCACAGTGTTGGTGTCTGGGCCACGAGGAGAGAAGTGTGGACACTGTGGAAGACTGTGGCCTGCACTTCATCAGGCACCGGGGCTTATCGTATGGGGAAAACGTACCTATTCAGTTTGTGGCTTTGTGAGATGCGGCTTTGAGACAGAATGTTGGTAGAAGGGGTTGGTTGTCCTGAGCTACAGTTGGTGAGAAACCATAAGAAAGAGAGGAATTCAGGAAATAATTGACCTGTTTGCAATGAGGAAGGAGAAGGGGGAGTGAGAGTCTGTAAATTCTAGGATTTGCTGATTTAACATATAGTCCTAGTTCTCATTTCCTCCCAATTAAAAAAATTATCATTTTAACATATAACCTGAGGGTAAGAGCTCAGTGAGGAAGGGTGACCCTAAGGCACAGCCCAGGAACAAGACCAATCAAACAAAATCAAGGATTGCACACCTCTTGTTCAGCTCTCTGGTCGGATTTGGAATGTGACTCCCAGGAAATTATTTCAGTTGGACAAAATAGCTCAAGGCAAAAAAAAAAAAAAAAAAAAAAAGTAGAGTCCCACTGAGACCTGAAAAGCCAAAAGCACCTGTAATTAGGGGAGAAAAATACATGCAGAGTGAGTCCCATCAACTGAGCACAATTGTGCATGTGACTGAACATAGAAACAGGATAGAACCAGATAGATAAAAAGTAAGCGGATGGAAGTCCTTGGTGTTGAGAACACTCCCATGATGTAAAAAATGTGGTGCTGAGGGCTAATAAAGGCTTCACTGCAATACAATGACCTAACTTTGTAGAGACAGGGAGTTGCTCGACCATGATCAGATGCCTGTACTTTCTGAGCGTGAGGTCAGCGATGTGGATACGAAGAAGAACTCCTGGAGGAAGGAGAGAGATGGGAGGGCATCAGTCTGGGACAGGACCCCAGGAGTGGAAGTGGGGCCTCACCAAGGGACAGTTCTGCCTGCGGGGTCTGCTCTGTGTGATTCGGACCAGCTGTGGACTGGGGCTCTATTCCCTGCCTTTCTGAACAGGTGTCTTCGCTGTGGTTATGCGGTTCGTGTTGTGCCACTGGTGTCAAGGGTGTAGACGGTGGCGGGAGCTGGAAAGAGTTTGCCCTTTGGGTTCATGGCCTCTGATCCAGAGAAGCTATAAGTGGTCTAGATGGAAATCATGAGGATTTGGGCTTTCAGCTAGGAGACTTGATTGGATGCTGATGGGGTTCTTGGGAAGAAAAGCAGTCTTTGTGACCGAGGGCTGGTCTTGGCGGCTGGCACTGTGGGTTTAGAACCACTCGCTCTCTCCTTGCCCTTGCTTTGCTTTCCTCTAGTTGGAATGTACTTTTCTATCGCGCTGATTTCTTGCTTGGCCCTGTGATTTTCCTTAGAAGGAGAATGTGGGAGGACAGGGCTGTCCGCACAGCAGCTTTACCTGGGCTTTTCGGGTCGACCTGGCTTCACCAACCCCTCGCTGTCTCTGTCCTCTGTGGAAGCCCCATGACGCAGTGACGGGTGTCCCTTGGTTCTGGGAGGTGGAACGTGAGAGTACGTGGAACCAAACTGTGTCCACACGAGCCCAGAACAGCTTGGAGAGGCTCACTGTGGCAGCAGCCCCGACTCCACCCTCTGTGAGCAAAAGCATTTGTTTTGTTTTGTTTTGCTTTGTTTTGAGACAGGGCCTCGCTTTGTAGTTCAGGCTGTTCCTGAGCTCACTATGGAGCCCAGGCAAGCCTGGAACTCAGCAATCCTCCTGCCTGTGCCTCCCAAGTGCTGGGATGACAGGTATGAGCCCCCACGCCCGGCACTGTGGGGTATGGTATTGATTGCTGGTGGGTGTGAGTTACCATGCCCAGTATTGTATCATTGTATGTGGTTACCAGGGATCGAACCAGGGACCTTGTGCTTGCTAGGCAGGCGGCGGAACCACTGGGCCCAATCTCTGGCCCAGCATTTATTCTTTTAAGATGAGATTTGCACTGTTTGTTGCTGCAGCAGAAACTGACCGTTACAGAGGATTATAACATAGGAGAAACAGACAAAGAAACTATTATGCCAGTCAGCTAGAGCATGCAGAGGACCCCGGTGATGTTGGAATATAACACACTGTGCATGTAATTTTTAATTAGCTAAGAGAGTAAATAAGGAAATAAAAACTAAGAATTTCAGTGTTTTTGTACCTGAGATACAGGTTTAATTGAAGAGCTTAAGAAAACATTCCTCTTGGGCTGGGGATGTAGCTCAGTGGCACCGTGCCTGCCTGGCAAGTGCAAGGTCCTGAGTTCGGTTCCTGGTACCAGGAAAAAAAAAAAGGGAAAAGAAAACATCTGTGAAAGTTAGGTACTGATGTGAAAGATCATCACAAACAAGGTTTTGATAGAACCGGCAGGTTGACAGAGAAAGGGAATCTGCCAGTCTGTACAGCTGTGATTCAGGAGTGCTTTTTGGGCTGTGGCCCATCCAAGGTTTGAACTCGTTATAGGAGACATAACATCAACTGATAATGACAACCCTCTTGGGGCGGTTCATAGACTATGTGCTATATTTGAAGCACATTGGTAAAAATATAAAATCTGATCTTAAATCTGCCCTAGATGCATAGGGTGGTGCTAACTAAATGCTGTTGTAGTAATCAGGGTTGATTTATACAAGATATGTGATTCACAAATGGGTTAAGCAAAGCACTAGAAAGTTGAATGGAATTGTAGGTATTGGTAGGAAATGAAGGTTTGAATTCATGCTCTATGTGGTCACTTAGAATAAGTTGTTGTTAATGTCATGAGAGATTATAAAACACTCAGGTAGATCTAGGTTTGAGTATTTTATTTTATTTTTTTGAGACAGTGTCTCACTTTGTAGTCCAGGCTGGTCCTGAGCTCACTATGTAGCCCAGGCAAGCCTGGAACTCAGCAATCCTCCTATCTCTGCCTCCCAAGTGCTGGGATTACAGGCGTGAGCCACCACGCCTAGAGAGTATTTTACTTTTTAATGAGTAAAATATTTTTAAATTATAAAGAAAAAGATAATTTTTCTTTTTTCAGAAAGTTTTTCAATACAGTATTGCAAAGACTATGTGTGATGTATAAAATGTCATTCTAATAAAAATAAAATTAAAATGAAGGCATTCAAGCCCAGACTAACCAAATTAGTGAGTCAGGAAGACCACGTCTCAAACTAAAGAAGGACTGGAATAATAGGGTGCTGTGGAAGCCCTGAGTTCAATTCCAAGTACTACAGCAAACAAATGTGGAAAGAGAAAGAGATTTAAATATAAATCAATGTATTGCAGATTTTTTTCCTTTAAATACCTAAGTATTGAAACAACAGAAACAATTCTGTAGGTACTGAATCATTCCAGATACTTCTAGATGTGAGCCATATGGAGTTCATGCTGCACTTCTGAACCTAGGTAGTGCCTTAAGCATTTTTTACTGACAATCCCACTTACTACTAGAGTTTTTCAAGTTGAAATGATTAAAATAATTATTTCAGAAAGGCAACAGCTCAAGGCAGGTTATCTAATTTTGTATCCCTGAGAATATAGCACATTTTATGAGAACTGTGATTATAACTTCTTCAGTGATTTTGCTGAAATGAAGGGAAGATAAGTCAGTTTTCTGGGCGATTGTAAATAATGTTCGTGCTCTCGCCCCTCTTCCCTCTCTCTCTCCTCGGTCATCTAGCACGTGTGTGCATCTGAAGGTGAGCACAGGGCCTGGACACGGGTCTGAACTCTTCCACACAGATACTTCCGGCCCATTCGCAAAGCGCGCAGACAGGCTCGGTCGTGATTTGCGATCTGGTTGAATGTGTTCGTTTCAGCTTTACAACATCTCTGTGTTTTCATTGTCAAGTGTGCTGAGGCAGGAGACTGGGATAACTGTTATTATAGGTGGCGGCAGCGAGCGCTCAGCACCTTGCGTGTGCTGCCCGTTGGCTCTGAGCTGGCACAGCAGGGCGCTTTGGTTTTGTAAACCATGACGCATATAATGGCCTTGTAGTTGCTTTCTATTATCCGGGCGTGGATCACACTGGGTACTTGTGGCACCTGCCCCGTCTGCATTGTTGGTTTGATGGTAGAATTTTGCCCTCCAGCTGCTTAGGGAAGAGCAGGCAGCTATGAATTGACTGTGCACTAATATCCTGTTGGATTCATCATGCAAGTGGAAAATGGATCTGGACGACCTTATCATTATTACTTTGTTAAAAACTGTTAAAGTCTTACCCAGAGGGCCAGAGATTTAGCTCAGTGGTTCTTCCACCTGTCTAGCAAGTGCAAGGTCCCTGGTTCGATCCCCAGTAACCACATACAATGATATGACATTAGGCGTGGTGACTCACACCCTCCAGCAGTCAGTACCACACACCACAGTGCCGGGCGTGGTGGCTCACGCCTATAACCCCAGCACTCAGGAGGCAGAGCCAGGAGGATTGCTGAGTTCGAGGCTTGCCTGGGCTCCATAGTGAGCTCAGGGCCAGCCTGAACTACAAAGCGAGACCCTGTCTCAAAAAAGCAAAAAAAAAAAAAAGTGCTACCCAGAGGCCGGTGTGACTTTTACATTGGAACCAGGGTCGTGAATTAAGTGTGAAGCAACCTGGTGTTACAACACGCCACCCCCTTGTTCCTTAGTGTCCTTTACTTGCGTATTGTTTCCCCGAGGGAAGTTGCTCTTGATGCCTCTGGCAGTTTGGAGGCCCAGATAGGTCTTGTTTGAGATACCGGGTCGGTGGTTACACCCTCGGCCCCGGGCCCTCTGGACTGGCAAGCCACCTGGCCGCGTCCTTCTCTGCCTGCAGGAAGGGCCTCAAGGGCTCCCTCGCCAGCCACCCTGACAGCCGGGCTCCCCGTGGGAGGCTCATGGGTGTTTTGCAAGAGAAAGGCTTTTGCTCAAATGCTTCTGGGAACTACCTAAGAAAATCAGGGTGTCTGCTTCTCAGAGGGCTCCGGCCGGAATAGCTCCTTGGGGGCTGGTCCTGGCAGCTCTCTGGGGAGCAGCGTGTGGCACACACTTGGCATCTCCCACTTGGTACCTCCCTAAAGGGATCGGCCTGGTTGAAAAATTAGGGAGTGTAATATCAAGGCAGCGTGTGGGCACCCAGCGGGTAGAGCCGAAGGGGGAGGCACCTGTCCTGCTCCCTCTCGGGAGCACGGCTCCCCGCACTGCGCCCGGGCCTCCCTTCTTCCCCGAAGAACAAGGAGCAGGCGCTTGGAACAAACAACACTGCTTGTGCAAAGACTCAGGCTCAGTGGTCCCGAGTTGCTCTAAGGCTTCTGCCTGAATTAAAGGCGAGGCCACATAAGAGGGAATGAAAGGGTCTGGTCCGAGATCAAATGCAGCATTTGTATGGAGCCTTATTCAAAATGGATACAAATGCATCCGTTCTTCGGAATTAAGGGTGAATCAAAGGAAAATGATATCCGAGGAGATAAAGCGGCAGCCGGCAGTCTCACCACGCACGGAGCCGAGATGCACCTTTGAAGCTTCCGGCCCGTCGTGCCAAAGAGCCAGATGTGGCAGGTGGGATCGCAGCGGCTGCTGTTCAGCATCTGGAGCGTGTAAATCTGTCCTGTGGAAAATTAAGGGGTGTGCAAGAAGGTGGCGGGAACGGCTGGCTGAAAATACAGTTTTGAAAGAAAAAACGCTTTGAAGCACACAGAACATTCATTTTAAAAAATGAAAATAGGTCTATTCTCGATATTGCTCCATTTCTGGGTGTGGGGGCGGAGGGACCAGACGTGAGGATTTTTCACGTTGAAACAGAGCAGTGTTCCTGAGATTTCCATCCTGGACCGCGGGGGGCGGGGTGTCGGGCCCCGGCTGCGCTTGTGTCGTGTAGATGTCACGTGTGACCCAGGGAGGCCGGTGACATTCTTGCAGATTGTGAGGAAGATCCTGACCCAGCTTGTCCTCGAGCCTGCAGAAGGCGCGTTTTCCCCATAGCGCCGGGGACTGAGCCCAGGGCCTTTGCCCCGAGCTGCGTCCCTAGCTTTTTAATTTTTTAATCAAAGAGGGTCTCGCTGGGTCGCACAGTCTGGCTTGCAGTTTGCAGCCCTCTGGCCTCAGCCTCTGAGTGGCCTAGCACTCCCGGCCTGTTCGTGACTCTGTCCCCAGGGGCTTCCTCGGACCAGTGGGAGAGCCACGGCGATCCGCAGAGCACAGACAACGCGCGGTGTGCGGGACGTGGAGCTTCACAGCGGCACCCGCAGAGCTCAGGCCGTGCTGTGACGGCAACAGAGGCCACGGCGCCTTCCGGCCCAGGGACCTGAGGCCTGGGATCGGTGGAGATACCTGCTCGCCTTGGGGAAGCCACAGCTCAGGAGAAAAGATCGTGGCTTCTGTGAGGCTGCGGGGCGGGCTGGGGTGCCCAGGGTCCCGGTTCCCGGGCCCCTGCTCTGCGTCTCTGTTCTGCCTCTTTTCCAGCCCAGAAGGCACACAGCGCTTCCTTCCCACCGTGGCCACGGCCTACAGGAAGAGGCGGCGGCTGGACACCTGGTGTCTTCAGTTCTAAGAAGCCTCCTTATTTCATTATTACTTTTTATACCTCTACTGGGGATCAAACCTAGGAGCATTTTATCTCTGTGAAAATAAACCCTTCTTACTTTTTATTTTGTGACTGGGTCTCACTAAGTCGCCCTGGCAAGACTCGAATTTAGGATCCTCTTGCCTCAGCCTCCCACATAGCTGGGGTGCCAGGTGTGGCCGCCACGGCCAGTGAGAAGAGTTCTGTCCTAAAGCGCAGTGACTGTCGCGGTGCCCCTTCTGCAGGAGGCACAGGGCACAGGTGCCAGGGTTCCAAGACCAACACGGCCCGAGGGAGATTCCGAGAGCAGAGTTGCCACGCGGATAATGGAGAGGCGCAGAGCCTTCCCCGCCGTCCCGAGAGACGACTGCAGGAGATGGTGGGCGCCCGGATGGGGGCACTGCCAGGCGCCGGGCTCTCCAGTTCTGGTCTCCGGGCCACGCGGGAGCACGGCAGGGCCTTGGGCCTCTCTGCGGGGTGCGAGGCAGCAGCTGTCCGTGACACGGGGCGTCTCACCGGGAGCAGGGTGCCGGGGTCCTTCGGGTGCTGCTGTCCCAGTGCGAAGTGCTTGTGCAGCTGGGCTGGCTCAGAGCCAGGCCGGGGGGTACTGAGGTTACGGGGAGCCGGGCCCCTGGGAGAAGGCACTGGGGGCGACAGGAGCCCCAGCGTGGGGCCTTGGCAGGTGACAGTGCCGCCAGCGGTGGCACTTGAGGGCAGTTCGGTGACAACAGTGACATAGCAGCACCTCCTGCAGTCAGCTCAGCTCCCTTCCTGCTCCTGACCTTGGTTTCCAAGCTGTCTGTGGACATGACAAAGAGAAAAAGCCTCGTCCGTCCCTGGGAACCTGCCGGCTACGCTCAGAGCTCCAGGACAAGAGCAGCTCACTGTGTCCTCGCGGGGAAACCCCATGAGTTCGGACAAAGGCTAGTTCAGGTACAAACACAGTCCCGGAGGAGGGGACAGTGCCTGACGGTGTGTGTGTGGGAAGAGACTTGCTAACTGCGGGCGTTCCTCTGCCTTTCTTTTTTAATTTTGTGATAAGGTCTTATTAAATCACCAAGTTGTCCAGGCAGGGATCCTCCTGCCTCAGGGTCCCTCAGTTCTGGTATTACAGGTGAGAGCTGGTGCCTTTCCTCTGAGAGAACACGGTGCTCCCCCAGCTCGGGCCCTTCAGGAGCACTTAGTGCTCTGTGCACCTGGGATTCATACGTGTTAATCCATTTCTTAGCTCCTGCTTACGTTAAATGGTTGCCTAGGAGGGCTGTTTGGGCCTCCTTGGTGTTGCTGGTGGAGCACTCGGCCCAGGAGATGAAGCCCTGAATTTGGAGACAGACACTCCCAGATCTGTCCCTGTTGCCCTCAGGATCCCCCACGTGCAGGACTCTCCAAGTATCATGGTCACATGATGGTAGATGTTCGACAAATTCACCTTTAAAACCATGAACGTTCAGTAAGTTATTATTCGTGGCTAAGAATATGCCTAAGAGTCAATTTGGGAGTCTTTCCTTTATTTTTAAAAATTTTTATATTTTTCATTATTCGGTAAACTTTATTGGTACAGTATATACACAGCTCACAATCACACACAACACTGGGGAATTTGTACCAATATGTGACACAGGTCAATTCTCATTTTTACCCACATCCCTGCCTCCCCACCCCCTCCCCACCCCCTATATACGTACTCTTTTATTTTTTTCCGAATCATATGTATTCCTTCCCCTCATTAGGTTCCCACACCAAATTCCTTTTGGATATTTCCCATCTTTCCTTTATTTTTTATTTTGAGACAGAATCTTGCTAAATAGCCCAAGCTGGCCTTGATCTCACAAGCTTTCTGCCTCCGTTTCCTGAGTAGCTGGGATTATAGGCATCTACTTGTCATTTTCAACCTCCTTTCTTTTTTATTTTACTTTATTCTTATTTTTCTGAGGAACTTTTCCAAAGAATGCTCTTGAAAGCTCACAAGTTTTCTGTCCTTCCTCAAGGGCCCAAATGATGCCTGTTAGTGGAATAATGAGCATCCATAGTTTGCAAATTCTTGGGTGATTTTGGATGCTGGGTTAAGAACCCTGCAAAAATATTGTTGCTGTTGCTTCTGAAGAGCTGAGGGACCCCACACTGTAACGACCTGCTGGTGAAACATTTCTGTGTTTTACCGTGTGGTTTTAGCAATTCATGAAAGTGGACTCTACTTGGAAATGATTTAATATTTTTGCTTCCTATCACCATGAATATTTTCAAAATTATTCATTTATATTTTATTTCATCCTAGCGAGGATTTGAGATGGTTCTTACAAAACAACTTTTCTACATAAAATTTACCCTATTTCAGAGTGACTTCCATGCCTAATGAGGTTGAATTAAGGAAGTTCTTTCAGTGTTTTGAGAATTAATGTTTTGCCCCAAGTTCATCTCTTTGAACCTGCCGACTGTCTCCTTTTGATTTCTCTCCCAGGACAGATACGGCAGGAACAGGGAGTTGCAATTGATCTTGGGATCGCCTTAGTAGAAAAACAGAAACCTCCAGATTGAGGAGGCCGTGTCAGACTCTATCAAAAGGGTTTGGCTAAGCAGTCCGAGCGCCTGCTAGAGGAGGGCCCGCAAACGAGAATACAAATGAGCTCATTATCACGGCGATTTCCCGACCTCTGCGTGCTGTGTGTTTTTGCAGGTGCTGTGGCGTCCGCCACAGGCTGCCGTCTTCCTCCCACGGTGGGACAGGTTGCCAGGTAAGGTCCGTATCTCCCAGCCTGTCCACCTCGCTCTCCGGGGATCCCACTCTCAAAGGGAAGAAAAAAAGCAATTGCCATTTACTGAGCACCAGACAGTCTATGGGTTATTTTACTTTGAAAACTTACGAGGAAATGAAAGAGCTCTTTGAGGAGAGCTTACGGAAGAGAATAGGGTGGGTCATGTTTACTAACAGCAAGTGAAACATGCAAATGAGTTGAAGCGGACGCTCAGGGCTCAGCAGAAGGAGACCCTGCTGCTCCCTCCGTCTTCCCAGGGCACCGATGAAACTCTTCCATCTCAGACCCATCCTTTGTTTTGGTTTTCTTTGCGGCCAAGTAGGACAAACAGGTTACTTTCCGAAATGTAGCTGTGAAATTAATTCCGCAGGGTGCACAGCCCTTCTTTTCACAAGCGCTTGGAGTTCAGGGCCCGCACCATTGAATTTCGGATTCTGTGGCCGTTTCTCTTTCCATTCACGGGAAGCAGCTCCTCCTAATCCCAGCTCCCACAGGCAGGGCAGAGGGCTGTGTGGGCCACACCGCCAGCTGGCAGCGGGGCCTTTGCTCTGCGCCCCTTGATTGGGTTCTTTGAGGCATTTCAGAAACACAGGGTTATAAGCACACCCAGAATGAGCTGTTACTATTATTCGAATTTGCAATCATATTTAAGGATTCTGCCTTATGTGGGGAAAAGAGGTTCCATTTTAAATATCATCTTTAAGAGAATTGCTATCATGTAGCCTTTTCATTTGCTTGCACATAAAGTTCTCTAAGAATTCATAACTCCTCAGTTGTCACACAATTCCTGTTTGTTTTTTCTCATGTGAGCTGTGAAAAAAATTAAATCTTGCAGGATTTATCCTGCTTTCCTTTTTTGATTTCTACATGATTAAGTTTTTTAAATTAAATTTTTTTCTAATGGCTTTTCAATGACTGAAGCATAATTGTCGACAAGGAATGCTGATTTTTTGGGGTAAAGCTGTCCAGGCTGAGGGTGGTGACTCACGCCCGTAAACTCAAGACTCTGGGAGGCAGAGGCAGGCAAATCGCAAGTTCAGACCCAGCTGGGGAAACTCAGTGAATTATTGAGAACTTGTCTCAAAATAAAAAATAAACAGGCTTGTAGGAAGGCTCTGGATTCTACTCCTAGTATTGAAAAGAAAACAAAACAAGTATCAAAGTCCAGAGAAAAGAGCCAGACATTCAAAACCCCCTCTTCCTAAATTACACCCACAAGGAGTTGTTGCTTCTGTCCTTAAAACATCGAAGGCCACTGTTATGGCCCTTTTGTTCTAGTTAATCATCTTGGCAGTGAAGAAACTTAACATACTTGGGGCGGGGGGTGTTTGTGACCATCTTTTCTTTTCTTTTTTTTTTTTTTTTGAGACAAGGTCTCGCTTTGTAGTTCACTATGTAGCCCAGGCAAGCCTCCAACTCAGCAATCCTCCTGCCTCTGCCTCCCAAGTGCTGGGATTACAGGCATGAGCCACCACGCCTGGCACTGTGGTATGCAGTATTGATGGCTGGTGGGCGTGAATCTCCACGCCCAGCATTGTATGTGGTTACCGGGGATTGAACTCAGGACCTTGCGCTTGCTAGGCAGGCGCCGGAACCACTGAGCTAACCCTCTGGCCCGTGACCATCTTTTCTTAATCCAGATTGTATTTCTCTACTGGAGGCTGGAATATACACATACAGTGTTGAAATTACTAAAGTAGATCAAGCTTCACAATTTAAAGAAAAGAAATAGAACGGGCCAGACTATAAAACTGTCATGGAAATTTTTCTGTGTGTGTACATACATGTGCTTGTGTGTGTCTACATGTGTGTGTGTGTGTGTGTGTGGCCTAAAGATGTAGTGAAAGTGTTTGAAAAAACATTGATTTCAGCTACAGAGGACCCTCGAGGTACAAAAGTCTTAACATACAACTTGTGTTACTATGGGAATTTTAGTTTGTTACAAAGTTTTGAGTTATGACCCAAATGCCAGCCGCTTGTGCTTCCAGATGATCTCAGATACAGATTTAGCCCTGAAGAGTCTAGAAGGAACATGACAGCATCCTTTCCCTGTGTGGGGTTCATCGAGAAGTTCTGGGCCAGTGTCCTCTAAGGACGCTGAGATCTGCCTGTGTAGAGGAGCCTGAGCCTTTATTGGCCAAGATGAGTTACAACCAGCCCTCGAGAGCAGATTGAGTCAGTAAGTCAAGGGTCCGCCCTATTTGTTTTTGACTGTATCCCCCCAAATCTTGGGCTCCAGAAACATTTCTTAGGATAACTGTTGGGAAGGGAGCCTCTAGTACAAATTCAACCATTTGAAAAACTTCTACTGTTCATTTTATAATCTGGGAGCAGGGGATAAGATTTCTTTTGGAGAAACGGCTTTGCTTCTAAATAACAGCGCTCAAATCTCCATGGTCTGTATCCAGAATGCTCAGCGGGCTCTCTGTTTAGAATTGCACAGCCTTTCCTAAGAAGGAAGCATGAGTGGGTCTCCTCGTCCCACGGATAACCAGCCCACGTCCTGTCCGGGGTGCCCCTTGGAGAAACTTGTGCTATGTGTCTGCGATTCTTGTCTTTGTGTGTCTGGTTTTGTTTCTCTTCCTGCTTCTCCAAGTTACGGGGACAGCTGGTCCTCCAAGTAAGGGCCACGGTGGTGTCTGGTGGGGGGTCTAATCCAGATCTCGACGCACTACATAAATTTCCACCTGGCCCTCTAGTAGCCCTTACTGTGCTGTGTCTTTGAAATCTAAGCAAAGAGATCTTCAGTCCCAGAGCCCAGAAGAAGGACAAGCCAGGCCATCTGAAGCTCTCCAGTTCCCTCCCCTCCTCAGCTTTGGCATCAAGGGCTCCCGGTCCTTCTGTCTGTCCCAACACTTACCAGTCACAGGAAGCATCGATGAATTACAAATCCGCAGAACAGAAGAATTTCATATTTGAAAAAGATACAAATAGGGGCTGGAGGGTCAGCTCAGTGGTGCCGGCACCTGCCTCGCAAGTGCAAGGCCCTGAGTTCAATCCCCGGTAACCACGTACAATGCTGGGCATGGAGACTCACGCCCACCAGCAATCAATACCACATACTGCAGTGCCGGGAGTGGTGGCTCATGCCTGTAATCCCAGCACTTGGGAGGCAGAGACAGGAGGATTGCTGAGTTCGAGACTTGCCTGGGCTACATAGTGAGCTCAGGACCAGCCTACAAAGCGAGACCCTGTCTCAAAAAAAAAAAAAAAAGATACAATAGCACTTATTGAAGCTCATTTTTTTTTTCGTATTAGAAAATCAAGGCCCAGGGAACCAATGAAAAATCATAATTTTACTAGTTTATTCCCCCTGTAAGCAGGGGTTATACTGTAAAATATCATTACTTTGTGTGAATAACTTACATTTATTAAACACGAGTAGGTTTAAAACTGTTCAGTCTGCTATCCAGTATTTGAAGCAAAATCCAATAGAGGAAGGCATACATGTGATCAAGAATATACACAATGAGACAACGTTGTTACACAACAGCACACAACCTAACCATAACAGATGTGCTCTTGTATGTTCTACCCTGTTCATTTCTGGGGTACCTTTAGCTGCCATAGTGCAGAACCCCACAGTTCTTGCCTGAAGTAAGATAAAAGTCTCTTTGTTTCTCATGCGATGTGTATTGCAGGACTTGGCAGATGGTTCTGCCTGACAAGGCCATCGGGGGCACCTTCCTCCCATGCTGCTGGTCTCCTTCATCTTTGTGGGTTGTTCTTTTTCATGAATTGCTTGAATTTGGTTTATGACACATCCTTGTTCCGCCTGCGGGGTGGGGCGCGGGCAAAGGAAATGTGACAACCATATAGTTTCGTCTCTGACAAGAATTAGCCATGTGGCAATGCCCGTAGATTTACCCTGGCCTGCAATCATGTGCCCAGTGGACGCGTAGAACTTATTTCTAGAAGAATAAGGAGTGAATGGGGTTTTTGAACAAAACAAGTGGCTTCTGCTTCCATCCTGTCTCATCTCCTTTCATCCCCTCCTGAACTCGGTGATAACTGTCTTCTGAGCCAGCTTCATGTCTCACCAACAGCGCACAACACACAGATTTAAAATCATGGGCCTAAAGGTCCCATGTTATAAGTGCTGTTATCTTAGCAGGGACTGGTGGCTGGTGGGCCTAGCACTTTGGAGTCTGAGGCACAAGGATCCCGCGTATGAACCCTAAAACATTGGGTAGGGGTGTAGCTCAGTGTGAAGGACTGGGTATAATTCCTAGAACCGCAAAGAAAAAGAAAGCTATTGAGCCATCTTATCTAGATGTTAAAAAATAGATATGCTCCAACTATTACGAGGTATTTTGTCAAACTTATAAGTTGCAGCTCTTCCGGCTTCGATCTAAGGCATCGTTCTAGATTCTCATGGGTATGTGGAAGGTGGCTGATGAATTCAGCAGCTGGACACACTGCTGGGAAGGAGGCCTGATTGGAGAGGAGTCACTGGGGGTGTGGCCTGGAAAGGTACATTCCTGTCCCTGTTGTGGGTTGAGCACCTTTTCCACTGCCAGGCCGCTCCGCCATCTTGTTTCTGTATGAGCCCCTCTGGCTGAGCTGGCTTCTTGGGGAAGTCTTCGTGTGCTGTTGGGCAGGGAAGGGTGGTGGCAGGTGGGAATCGATAATCATGATCCTTTCTGCTCTCACGACAGTGTCCACGCCCTCGAGCGTGTTTTTATCCCCCGGCCCGAAGGCTTTCTCTGGAGAACACCCCGAAGGCAGAGGTGGAGACCTGGGTTGCTCACCCCAGCTTTGAGGTCCACTTCTACACCTGCTGCACCTGCTCCTGCCAAACCCAGAGTCTGTACAGGTTGTCTGTTTCAGTCAAGCGATTTCTGTTTTACTTTGAGGGGGATAACGATGCAGTTTTGTTGACTCTGTTATCAGTCACCCCTTGAACATCTGCTTTCTGTCTCCCAAAATATGACTTCGTTTCTTGTCTCTAGTTTTTGCTGTGAGTTTGTTTCTTAAAAACCACAACAACTCTCCTCCCACTAATTTCGTTCCCTTTGAGGGGAGTCTCAGAGAAGTGAAAATCCAATCCGACCTGGATAACTGCTACACTGAAACCTCTGTGGTTATTTTAAGCCAAGCGTTTTAACTCTTTCCTTTCCACCCTACAGTTCTTCAAACACTAGCAGTCAGTACCACTCTCGGATCTGCGTCTCATCTCTGCAGTGTTATCCTTTTGCTCTCCAGAAGCGATGCTTTTCAGTTCAATAGCCCAGAGCACGGAGAATAGAGGCGAGGAGGAGGAGGAGGGGAAAGTGAGATGTCCTTAACCCTGGAGGTGAACGCGTTTTGGAGGACCGACAGACAGAAAATAGACCTCAGTGCCAAATGTGGGAGCTGTACTGTTTCTTGGCTGAATCTTGACAACTTCAGGGGGAAATCTCTGCTTTTTAAGGCATCTGACCTCAGATGTAGGTACTGAAAACAACGGAAATTGCTTTGTGGCTCCTGTGGCTTTAAGGGAATGTGTGCTCTTGTGTCTTGTGTGTGTGTGTGTGTGTGTGTGTGGTCTTTTTCTCCAATCAGAAGTAGAGGTCACTTCAGATGGTGACATTAAGGATGAACGTGTAGGTTCACTTTCCAGGATTCCTGTCTCACAGAGGGGTCTCAGGGAAATGACATCGCCCCATCTCACCACTAGTCATTCGTCCTGGCCCAGAGTAAAAGGTGGGCAAGTTCCAGTACCTGTCACACCACAGGGCCACAGCCAGCTCTGTCTGGTTTTATCACTGCCCTGAGGCTCAGTGCCTGAGCTGTCAGTTAAGGACGATCGCAAAGCACAGCGACAGTACACGTCACACTCAGAGCTGCAAGTCTCATTCTGCAGAGGAGCTGGCACAGCAGCCCGGCCTGTTACAGCTGGGGGTGGGGGCAGGGGCGGAGGGAACAGAGGGCAGGGGCGGGGTGTGTCCAAAGAAAATAGGAAAACCCAATGGAGAGAGAGGAGGAGAGGAGGAGGAGAGAGAGAGGGAGAGGAAGAGAGAGACAGGGAGACACACACACGGAGAGATAGAGGGGCCCTAGTTGAAGGCCTACCCTCTTCCTGAGGATAAACTGCTGCCTGTGCACGCGGGTCACTGAGGTGGGCGGGGAGAAGACGCATCATTCCGCTGTTGTCCACTAGGCCGGATCAAGTGTCCTCTGCTTCACGCAAAGCTCATCCCTGGGGCACCAGTTAAATACTGTGCTGAGCTCCAGTGTGGTCGGCGTTGCTTCCGGGCCCCCTCCTTGCCAGCAGATAACCTCCTCCCGTCCCAGCAGTAAACTCAAAAGCTCCAGAAATTAGTGTGGAGTTACTTTAGCAGAGACGTAACGCTTGAGGCTGATGGACAGAAAGGGAAGCAGGGTAGACACAGTCCCCGAAGGAGGCCAGGAGCAGCCACTGAGTTGTGCCCGAAGAGGGGCGGCCCCTCCGGGACACGTCCCTGGGGTGTACGTGTCTACACACCGGCTCTCTGCGTGTTAAGCATGCATGGGTACACTCAGGGACGTGTGAGGCAGCTTGGGCAGCCGTGGCGTGGGGACGGGGCCGGGAGGGACTGTGGAGGGAAGAGGGACATTGCCCCCCGCGCCTCATGGACACAAACCGGCCGGGGCCGCCACCGCCCACCTTCTCTTCCCCTGCCCTTGATTTCTCTTCCTTTCCATACACAAAACTGGAGTTGTCCACACTGTTTCAAGCCACGGAAAGTAACAAGACTGCCTTGATCTTTTGTTCTAAAAACCTTGAACCAAAATAATCGATTTGGGAAGTTGAAAACCGGAGGTTTGAAAAAAAGGAAGAGAAAAAGAAATCCAGCCGAACCCCTTGATGTTTTACTGGTGTCAACCAGCATTCTCTCTTCTTTCTCTTCTTTCCAGTTGTCACAAATGAGCCTAGGCTGGATGGAAGTCCCTTCGCTCTGAAGTGACTGGTTTAACAAGACACAGCTGCCTGATAAAGACAGCCAGTGGTGTTCCTCAATAGCTTTACTTTTATTTGTTTCTAATTTTATTGAAGGCAGTGAGCAGGCTGCCCTAGTTTACAGCTACTGTGAAGGGCTTTGGGGTGGCACAGAAGCCAGCGTGGAAGGCATTGGCGCCCTGAGTGGCTCAGACTGTGGCTGCCACTCAAGACTTGAGGTACCAGTGCGGAATGTGGTCACTGGCTTTGGGGTCACCATTACTATTCTCTTTAAAGGCCGAAGCACATATTAGGATAAACAACACTGTCTGACACATGAGAACACATCCGCCTCCATCGGGACACAAACCTCACGGTACCAGTTATTGTGGTAGTTAAAGCCGAGAAGGGAGAAGAACAGTATAGTGATCTTCGCTAAGTAAATCATTTTAGAAAACGGCTTTCTAAATGCAATATTTCCTCTGTAAGAAGCCCTCCAGAATGAAAGGGGCTTTACAAGGGAACAGGCAGCATATTGTAGGGGAGAGAGACAGAAGCTGTCTTGATTAATGCCATGATTATCAGCGATGCAAATCGCTTTCACTTATTAAGTCTTGTTTAATATCCTAATGAAGGCTTCCTGAACAGATTTGGTAATTCCAGAGAAAGTGACTGTGAACTAATGCCTCTCAGCGCGTGGGGAATGAGCAGCAGTAGAAAGAAAACCTCATTTGCCGTAATTCCTCCCCTGCCCAGGACCCTTTTCTCCAGCTTCTACTTCGCAGCAGGAGACAATTAACCTTTTCAGTGCCAGAAGTGATTCTCGGCCCTTCCAGCTGCGCGGGCCAGCGGGGTCAGAGGAGGATGGAAGCTCTCTTTAGTCCACGCTGCCTCGCAGCCGTTCTGAGAGCCTCGGCTGCGCGGGAAGGGTTTCCGATGCGGCTGTGAGCTGGGCGATTTGACTTGGGCCTCTGTGCTGTCTCAAACCCTGGCCAAGGCCTTTCCAACCCCCGGCCGGGCCCGTGTGGCCCTGCGTGTTCAGCTCAAGTCAGAGACTGCCGAAAAGGAAAAGAGACACAGCGAAGGAAAGTCCATTTCACCCCTAAAGGCTGGGGTGCCTTGGTGATCTGTCAGGAAGTAAGTTTTACTGAGGTTGAAAGTCTGGGAGGTCGAGCCTGGGCCAGGACCTCACGGAGCCAAGCAGCACCCGCCTCGTTTCACAGCCCGAGTGTGCGGCCGCTTGGATACTGTTCACGAGAGAAAACGCTTCCCTGGGTTGCTGCACGCGTTTCAGGGCCATGCGAGTGCTGCGGGGGGCCCGAAGGGTGGGTGTGGGTGGGGTGCTGAGGGCCTGGAGGACTGAACGCGGCTCCTAGGTCAAAGAGGGATCAGATTTTAGGCCTTGTGTGCTCGGAGGAGGAGGTGGAGGAGGTGGAGTCTGACAAGGCCGGAGGTGGGCGTGGCCGGAAGGGCGGGGCAGTGCTGGGCGCACAGTGGGGGGCTGGGCCTGATCCAGACCCCAGCAAGTGCCCGGATGGTGTCATCTCTGCGTCTCATGCCTGCATTCGACCTCACGACACAAACTGCCTGGAACATTCCCCGGAACCTTCTCTCCTCTTTTTTTTGTCTTCCCATTGCTGCTCTCATTCCTCTGTTGGAGGCTTGAGACTTCCTCCTCTGGCTTGTTCACTGGAGATTTCTGCTTTGTTCTTGGGATGGCAGTGCCACCACGGCTCTCTCACTCGCATGCTTAGGACAGTGCCCCAGACAGGAGTCTGTAAGGACGCGAACAGCGAGTGAGTGTTCGGGGCCCTGTGCTCCTGTCTGGCACGATAGGAAAGCCTCAGGCTAGTTCCAGAAGATACTCAGTCCATGGTGGCCCTGACCCAACCTGTGTGAGTCGTTGCACGTTGAAGACCTTAAACCAGCTGTCCGAGCTCCGAACCAACAGATCTGTCCCTGCAAGGGAGGGTACTGTGGCTCCTCCCCTTGCCGGGCCGGTGGCCAGTGCTGTTCAGTGATGAGCCAGCTTGGCACGGTTATCTGGGTGATGGAGCTGCTATGCTGCCGTCTTCTCCAAGCCTCAGTCTTTGTTCTCTGTTCCATATTCAGAGCTCACACGTGTCCCTCTCTAAGCAGGGATGTGTCCCCTGACTTCCCAGATGGAATTCTGTCCGAGGGCTCCTAAGCCATGGCTTTGCTCCAGCCTGCTTGTTTTTTTTTGTTTTTGTTTTTTTTTTTGCTTTTTGGAGACAGGGTCTTGCTTTGTAGTTCAGGCTGGGCCTGAGCTCACTATGGTGCCCAGACAAGCCACGGCGAACTCAGCAATCCTCCTGTCTCTGCCTCCCGAGTGCTGGGATTACAGGCGTGAGCCACCACGCCCAGCATTATATGTGGTAACCGGGGATTGAACTCAGGTCCTTACGCTTGCGAGGCAGGCGCTGGAACCACTGAGCTAACCCTCCGGCCCAAGCCTGCTTGTTTTTACATGTGCTGATATGTCCTCTCTTAAGAGGTCCCCCAGAGCCTCATGCTTTTTCAGAGGTGGCTGAATCTCAAGAGGTTGATTCATGGTGGGGCTCAGGGTGTGAGTGCTACCAGTCCCATGCAGTCTGAGTAAGATAAAAGGGCAGAAATGCTTTGTGAAGGTCCCTTCCATGAAAGTTTCCCTTTCATGGTCATTTTGACTTTGGGGAAGAGCCAAAGGGCCTTGATTTCTTCTCCTTCCTCCTCCTCCTCCTCCTCCTCTTCTTCTTCTTTCTTCTTCTTCCCCTTCTTCCTTCTTCTTTCTTCCTCTTCCTCCTCTTCCTTCTTCTTCTCTTCTTCCTTCTCTATTCTTCCTCCTCTTCTTCTTCCTTCTCCCATCTTTCTTCTTCTTCTGCCATCTTTCTCCTCCTTCTTTCTTCCTCTTCTCCTCCTCCTCCTTCTCCTTCTTCCATGTCTTCCTACTGGAAAGCACTCCGCAGCAACATTCACTGTATTTTTTATTACACTTTGGAAAGCCCTCGTGAAAGAGGACTTCCAGAACTGCTTTAGATGAGATAAGTATAGGCAGAGGAGGACAGTATTTTTTCTGGGGGGGGGGTGTCCATGGCAGTATGTCTTCCCTGTAATACATTTCTTAACATTCATGGTGTGTTTTGATCACCCCTTGTATCTATGCATAATGCCTCTCTCAGTCTGCAGTGGCAAGAGCTCAGCTGACATTCTTCAGGCTTGTACTGTGCCAGGCACCCTCCTCAGTGCCACATCTTTGAACTCATATCAATCTTGAACAATCCATTTTGCTGAGAAGAAAGATAAGGCAGAGACTCAGTCACCAGGTCCCGGGCAAGGTGGGGTGGTCTGGCGATCAGAGTGCAGGGAGCCTCCTGTGATCTCTTGGGGTACGTGATCGAAGTGGCACAGGAAGTGCTGGACGAGGGGCAGAGCTGTGGCTTGGGACAAGGCTCTCTGTCCTGTCTACTTCCGAAAGGTTCGTCTGAGCAGAAAATGCAAATGTGTGTGAGGGGCTCTGTCAGTGGAGCAGAGCTAAGCACTTAGAGGTTATTGTTATAATTAAATATTTTTAATGACAATGAAAATAGAAATGTCTCGAATATAGCTAAAGAAGCATCTCTGCAAATACTCGCCATCTGTTCCCGGGCAGTTTCATAAATGCGCTATGAAATGGCTCACAGAATCTGAGACTTCATTTTGACCCCCTGCCAAACTTGCGGGTCGATGAGCTTTAAGTGACTCTGCTTCTTTTTTGTTCCGGATCTTTTTTTTTTTTTAAGCCTTGTATTTAAAAACCTGTATTTCTTGAATCATGGTGAAATATATGTGACGTTACCACCATATTGCCTCCGTGTGCAGTCCGGAGGCCTTTCTCACACTCATGTCCTGTGCAGCTGGCACTACGACTGGCTCCAGATCGCCCTGGTCGTGGGACAGAAGCTGTGGAGCCGGTAGACAGCAGCTCTTCCGCCCACGGCCCCCTGGTCCCCGCGTCCACTGTTCCACTTCCTGCCTCTGGGACTGGACCCCTCCAGGTCCATCGTGGGGGCGGAGTCACACAGTATCTATTCCTTTGTGCCTGGCTTGTTTCACTTAGCATACTGCCTTGCACCGTGTTTTAGATTTCCTTCCTCGAGGCTGACTGTCCCCATGTGCATGTGTGTGTACATATGTGTACACACGTGTGCACATGTGCATGCACATACATGTACACACACTGCCTTTGGTCTGTCCGCTCACCCATCAGTGCTCATTTGGTTCGCTTCCACCTTGGACAATAGTCAATAAAGCCACTGTGAAGATTAGTACAGTATGCAAATATCTTTTGGGGTCCCGTTTCCATTCTTTTGGGCTCTTATCTAGCAGCCAATTAAACGATATGGTAATTCTGTTTTTAATTTTTTGATGAACCTGCAAATATTTTCCATAGGAGTGGCACCATTTTACATTCACACCAGAAATGATTGAAGGCTCCAGTTTTTCTGTACCTTTGTTAACCTTTTCTATTTTCTCTCAGTTATTTTTTATTTCTTTTGAGACAGCGTCTTGCTTTGTAGTTCAGGCTGGCCCTGAGCTCACTATGTAGCCCAGGCAAGCCTGGAACTCAGCAATCCTCCTGCCTCTGCCTCCCGAGTGCGGGGATTACAGGCGTGAGCCACCATGCCCGGTACTGTGGTGTGTGGTACTGATTGCTGGTGGGTGTGAGTCACCATGCCCAGTATTATTGTATGTGGTTACTCAGGATTGAACCAGGGACCTTGTGCTTGTGAGGCAGGTGCTGGAACCACTGAGCTAAATCCCAGCCTCTCTTGTTATTTTTCAAACAGTCCTCTTGACAAGTGTGAATGGATCACTCAGAATCTTTGAATGATTCAGTTTTACCTCTTTCTCCTCCATATCTCTGAATTATTTTTCATCACCCAAAAACTGTCCTTGCCACAATAAATAGACCTGGGTCTACCATCTTGATAATCTTCCTTTATCCATCCTTCAAATGGATGGGCTGGTACCTGCTTGCTACCATCAGAGGTCCTTGGAAGCAGAAGACAAGACCATGGTATCTGTGTAAGCGTTTAAGCTGCTGTTCAGCCATGCAGAGCATAATTTTGGTCATTTGTTACCTAAAAGTATAAATTACCCCACTGAAGGCTGTATCTGAAGATACTGCCATGTTACTCAGTTTTCTGTATCTGTAATAAAATTCCTGAGATAAACAACTTAAAAGAAAGGAAAGTTTATTTGGGCTCCTGGTTTTAGAGATTTCAGACCAAAGTTCCTTGGCCCTGTTGCTGTGGCCCTGAGGTGAGGCAGACACCTTGGCAGGGAGCATGGGGTGGAGGGGGCTCCTCGCTTCACAGTGGGCAGGAAAGGGAGACAGGACACACGCCCCAGGACCTCACTTCCTCTTCCTTTGGTGGGGCTCCTAACAGTTCCTCCAGTTCCCAGAAGGACTTTTTGAATGAAAGGCTGGGGAGCCAGGTGTGCAGGGTTAGAATACTGAAGAACTACAACACATGCTCTCCTGCTTTTGAACAGAAGGCGATCAACTCACTCTCACCTGTTCCTGGACCTTGGGTTTTGTCTGGAATTCTGGGTGTCCAGCTGTGTCCCCGAGCTCACTTTCATTCCCGACAGCTTTGGAAGACCATTTATTCATGCACTGTGCTTCTACTTGAGTTTCATTTTTGCTGGTCATAATCTTTCTAAACTCTTTTCCTCCTAGTCTTTCCAGTTACCCCTCTCTTTCCCTCCCCCTTACTCTTCCTAATCTACTGTCTGCTTAGGAGTCAGGGAACCAAACTGGGTCCACCTGAGTCCCGAGCCAGGGCACCAAGGGAGGCTCTGAGACTGCCCTGGTGAGGTTGGCATATCTGATAGCACCCACTGAAGACCATACAGAGACACCTCTTCTCTGTATTTTGTCCTAGCTCCTCATTGTTCTGCTCTGGCCTTCCTGGATAACAAGCATGTTTTAAATGTCAGCGCTAGATGTGTGTCAGCTTTGCCTACCTGGCTTAGTATCTTGGTCCTCTGGTTGTATTTAGAGAGCTCCAGGGACAGCAGCCTGAAGTCAGCAGACCTAAGAAGGCTTTGAGGTTCCGTGCTCTGTGACTTTGGCCCGTCATTTGACTTCTCTGGCCTTGGTTGTTGCAGATAAACTGAAAGGGTCATCCTGCCTGAGCCCTAGGTTCCTGTCTGCTTGACATCTGTGGCTCTGGAGTGCTTTAGTAATCATAGGTGAGCAGTGTGACCAAATGGACCAGTGTGCATATAATCTCATCTCAGCTGCCTACAGATGGGTTGAGCTTGGGAGAGTCACTCTAAAAATATCTAGCTTAGAAACACAAATGTGTGTCTAGGTGCTCACTGTTCAACAAAGCAAACACTGCAAATCGGGGGTGGGGGAGGAAGGGAGCCTAGACAGTGTGTGGAAAATAGCAAGGAAATAGGCAGAGAAACAGGCCGTCATGCGAGGGCCCCATTCCCGCACAAGAAGATGAAATGACAAAATGGTCTAAGAAAATCTAGGATGAAGAGCTTTGTGGTCCGGGGCTAGGGAAACTGAACAAATTTCACAGACATAAACCTTAAGGGAAAAAAAATGAAAAAGGAGATGAAATCAATGCCATCATGATTAGATGTCCCCCAGCAACATGGATGGATATAAAATGGGGAAAAGTAGAAAACAAGATGTGATAGGTAGCGATGCCATTTGCAAAATTTAAAACACATTCATACAAACCAATGCTATATATTTTATAAGGGCTCATCTAAGTAAAGGGATCCAGCTCAGAATGTAGTAGAGAGGAGGAAGGGGGACACAAAACGGAATAAAAGAGATCAGATATGATATAAATTCAACCCATGAAGGGCCTCCTGTGGTAGTGGGAAGCCATGTGAGGTACTGAGGGCACATGGTACATATGCTCATGTATGTGTGTATTTACACACACTGGAATGCACTTATACTCAGTACATCTTCTCATAAGTGTCACCCTGCCCTTGCATACGCCAGGTCAGTCTCCCACCTTTCCCTAAACTCCTGGATAGATTTCCCAAAGCCCGTCATTATCATTTCGGCAAAGAGATTTTTTAAAGCATGTCTGGGTAAGATAAATATCAAGCACGATGGGAATGGAAAGAACCACTGGGACAGAATGAGACTGTTAGAGCAGGCGTCCGAGCCAAAGTAGCCGCTGAGCTTGGCTGTGAATGATTTCTTTTCTGTGAACATCAGAGAAGTGGACAATTTCAAGGATGTAATTTAGCTTAATGAGAACTTTACTACATTCTTCTCTTTCTCCTATGGGAACCTCATTGCAACTGAGGCCAGGATCATGAGTGCCCGAGCCTGGTCCAGTTTCAGTGCCATCCTGTCTTGGGTGGTCCTGGTGGACATGGAGTCACCATCTGAGCTTCTGATTTGCAGGGAAGTGAAGCTTTTCCCAATCCCACACCTTAAGTTCTTTGGAAATGGCTCCCAAGATCCTTTTAAGTCCTGATGGAAAATTCCCTCTTCTTGTGGCCAGCAATGGACCATCTGGCAGATATTTAAAGAGAAAATCTCTTCTGATTTATTGAAGGATAAGAAGCGCTTTGAACCCAGGCTGGAGAGGAACCAGAGTTTATCGTATCTGTGTCCCAGACCTGTTGCTCTAGAACTTGGGAGAGACGAGTCACAGGGAAAGCACAGCAGGATCTCTCACAGAGCGACGTGTAGATCAGCTGCATTCTGCTCGATCCCACGGTGGTGTGTGAGCACACCCGCACAGCGGGGGGCCGGTTTCCCTCGGTCTTGATGCCACTTGAAACTTGACCTTCCTCAAACCGTCCTTATTGATAAATGCAAGGTGCTGGCAACCACTGATTAGTAAACCACTGGGCACAATCCTCTATCCCAACAGGTCCCAATTCATCTGCTGTCTGAAAAGCAATAAAGAAATACATGTAATTTATAAAGCGCTAATTTGAGGTCCACAGAAAGCATACAACATAGGTAACAAACAGTGGAGGTAATTCCTTTGTTTCCTTTGATTTATTTTTGAATGTGCCAATTTATCCATAATTTTTTGAAAAACATAAACACAAATATACTTTTAAGTATTGTTTTTGTTTCTGACATATCTTGTTGGGGGCGAGAGAGAGAGAGGGAGGGAGAGGGAGAGAGGGGAAGCCACACCAGCAAAGCTGGTGACCTTGTGGCCCTTTCCTGTCATGGGAACTCACAGTCAGCCTTGATACGTATAGTACAGAAAGGTAGATAAATGCTTTGGGTTAAACGTGACTCAGACAGCAGAAGCCCAGGAAGAGACAGGACGGTGCAGGCACACATGCTTGGGAGCAGCATGCTATTCACAGACACTGTGGACAGATGCAAAGGGGAAAGAGGAAGTTAAACTTGAAAGCAGAAAGAAAAACAATGCAATTTTGTTATTGCACTATTCAAATTAGCCAACTATATTTGTAACTCTGCAGATCATTTTTCAAGGGAATAATATGAATCTTCCCTGTAGGTAACAGGGAAAGGGGACGTTACCAGAACCCCAAGTGGGTTCTGGTCTCCTATGAGCCACGACAACACAAAGAAAGTAAAAGAATAAAAATGGTAAGCAAGACTTAGAGAGAAACTGAGCTTTGAGCCTGATTAGTGCTGCTCTGGGCAGCAAAGACCAAGGCGCCCCAAGCTTGCCACTGTTCACTGGGTTCACAGGAAGTAACAGGTGACTCAAGAGGGCAGCGATAATCCTACATCAAGAAAGATCTTATAATTGGAGGAAGTATGAGATGTTTAGGAGGGTGGCAGTAATCCTAGGACCAAAATCCTCATGGTCTGAGGATGAGGATCTTATATTGACTAGGATCTTATATTGATCTTATATTGATTATAACTGATGAGGATCTTATATTGATTAGATGTTTTTTTTTTTTTTTTGGCTTTTTGGAGACAGGGTCTTGCTTTGTAGTTCAGGCTGGCCCTGAGCTCACTATGGTGCCCAGGCAAGCCGCC
>PVIC010012219.1:0-40055 GCA_004025085.1 Thryonomys swinderianus | reverse complement strand
AAGGACCTGAGTTCGATCCCCGGTAACCACATATAATGCTGGGCGTGGAGACTCACGCCCACCAACAATCAACACCGCATACCACAATGCCGGGCGTGGTGGCTCACGCCTGTAATCCCAGCACTCGGGAGGCAGAGACAGGAGGATTGCTGAGTTCGCGGCGGCTTGCCTGGGCACCATAGTGAGCTCAGGGCCAGCCGGAACTACAAAGCGAGACCCTGTCTCAAAAAAAAAAAAAAAATCAAAGAATAAATATGATTTACTCAGGGCATTAGCCAGGGAGTGGAAAATCCAGTATTAGCATCCACATCCTCTGATCCCTGCCTAGTACTGCATCAGACTCATAAGATACATAGACAAAAGAATACGGTTCTCTCTGCTGGAAATTAGTGAAATATATGTTACGATCAGGATTTTGATTCTTAGCACAGTCCTCTGTACCCTACAAATACTTTAAAAATGTTGTAGAATGAATTGTTGAAAGAAATATGATGAAGTATGGTACTAGGAGCCCTGCTAAAAACCTCCATATAGCAGTGTTTACTTTCTCCACTCCTCTAAGTGCCAACTTGCCAACTTCCTGAAGGCAATTTAGTTTAAGGTCTCTTCCAGCACCCACAATTATCAAGTATAAAATGATGCCTGAAATTTCCCAAAGGTATTTGCTCATGGTGTTTCCTTTCTTTTCAGAAGGACCTTTCCATCATCCACTTTCTAGTGTAAACCATTACAAGGATGCAAAATCCATAACAAAACTCTATTACTAAGGAACACACACATGAGTGTATGCGTGTGCTCACACACATACACATGTACACACTGGAAGGCCCCACTAAATAAGTAAGTTTATTATAATATTCCTGATAGCCTTAAGTTTTCATAAAGGATCTACATTAATAAAGTCATCACCTGCTCCCAAGAGGAAATGCTGACCATAGTGACACAGTTTAGGATAATGAACCAATTTAAGAATTGTAAGTACTAAGTGTCCTTTGTAAAGAGGAGTCATAAAGTAAAAATGTTATGAAATAGTATGGAGCCAGAGATGACACCAACAGCTTTTAGATCACTGTCCATGGCTAATGTTCAGTTGTGTCTTTCTGTGTCTGGAAGTGCTTGTTGCCTGGTGGCTTGCTCTGTGAAGCTCTTCTGGAAGCTAATACCACTAGCCTAAATTAGGAGTGAGCACATTTGAGATCTTGCGGGTCTTCTACTTTACCTCTACTCAGTGAGCTCATGTTTCAGGTAATCAAAGTCCTTCTGCTCAGTGTCCCATCTAGACTTGTTCAGAATCCTCTAGTCTGGAATCTAGAATTTTGCCTCAGACTCTGAAAATTTTCTCTCTTGTATCACGTTATCGCTGACCCAGTTTATAGCAAAGGCTCTACTTGTAAGATTGGTTAAATATTTTTTTAGTGCTAGAGTGTCTGAAAAGACAGCTTTTCTCATGAAATTCCATGAAGTGCTAATACACTAAGCCTAAATGAGATTTTGTGCAAACTATAATATTTAAGTGACCAAACAACTGCAACATTTCCTGCACAATCCACTTACAAAGTGTGATAAGAAAACTAAAACAAACACTTGAATTTAAAATAATTTGTTACAGAAAAAGACATATTGCCTTTAACTCCCTAAAAATACTCCTAACACTTCTCCCATTGTTCCGGCTGCTTTATGAATCAATTCTAGAAGTCCTCTTTTCTTTTTTGTGTTGCCATGCCTATCTCAATAGCCTGAGTTGTTTCAAAATATTTATGTCAATTTCTGAAAAGTAAAAACATTATGGTGTGTCCTCAACCTCCTTGCTCACCAGATAAGACAGGTGCAACTTCTGGGTCCTCCCCAAAGCCAAAATGACCATGATAGGTTAAACATTTTCAAATGATTCAGGAGATCAAGGCAACCCGGACAGCACAAACCTGTTCCAAACCTGCTTTAGAAAGCAACAAGAACTACAGGACAAACATGCCTGATGTAAGAGTGAAAGGGAGATTTTGAAGGCTATTAATTGAATTGTGTTTTTACTGTAATATTTTTATTTAAACACACACTGTGTTTTGTTTTGCTGAGACAGGGTCTTGCTTTGTAGTTCAGGCTGGCCCTGAATTCACTACATAGCTCAGGCTGGCCTTGAGCCCATAGCAATCCTCTTGCCTCTGCCTCCCAAGAGCTCAGACAACAAGCATGAGCCACCATGCCCAGCATTGTGGAATGTGGTATCAGAGATCCAACTTGGGACCTTATGCTTGCCAGACAGATGCTGGAACCACTGAGCTAAATTCCTGGCCCCACACATTGTATTTTATCAGTCCTTGTACTTATGCTTCACCTCAGGTCACAGGACAATTTCAAGGCAGTCCTATAAAAAGTGACAGGATGTATACCATGGGATGATGACAATAACCCAGAAGAGAAATGTCTGCAAAAGATATCCCTGGCTTGTCTGGCCCTTGCATTACTTGAGTTCCAGCATAAGCAACCTCTGTTTCCATCATGTGGGTGAAAGCAGAGAAGCTGAGCTTCGAGTTTCCCTTCCATATTCTATAATGACTTTAGGACCACATCCTATTGTTGGGTTTTGCTGAGGAAGAATTGTAAGCACCAATCTAGTAGCTAAGCAGAGAAAGAAAAGCCAAACACATGTACAGGATAGGAAAACATACTGAGTGGGGTAGGATTAGGTCATAGCTAGAGTCAGGGAGATACTTTGAAAGAGTGGACCGCAAAGTCCATGCTGTACTTAGACTTTTATAAAGAACAAAACAATAAAAGTACCAAAAAAGTAGTACTTTTTCCAAGTAGAAGTTATAGCTAAGGTTCACAGAAAGGTCAATTAATTCAATATAAACTTACATATATATGTCTTATGCTAACTAGGAAGACTTAACTATTTAGCCTTAAGAAAGCAATTTAATTACTGTTTCCTGAACTATATTTTCTAGTGCCTCTTTTAGGCACTATGAGTATACCTGTTTCCTGGGATGATTTTGAAGATTAAATTAGATAATATATAAGCTCCCAGAACAGTCCTATGGCCCCCAAAATTCATATGCTGGAAATTTTATCCCCAATGTCACAATGCTGGGAATGGGAGAGGAGCCTAACAGTAGGATTTTAGGTCACCAGGGATCTGGCCTCATGAATGGATTAATGCCAAAAAAGGTTTACAAAAATGCCTTGTTTTCTCTCCTTCTCTTCTGCCACATAAGAGCAGCACTCTTCCACTCCAGAGGATATAGACTCAAGGTCCATTTTGGAAGCAGAGATTGAGCCCTTGGCAGGCACAAAACATCCTATCACCTTGACTTTAGCAGAACTGTGGGAAACGAATTCCTTGCTGATTACATAATCAAGACTATTGTTATTGTAGTACAAATGGACCAAGACATGTGCTCAATATATAGATTGCTATAATCACTGTCCTAATCAATAATCAGTTTACATAGGGTCATATTGTAATAATCAATTTAAAGAAGATTATGAACCTTGATTATAAGTCATAGTATGAAAACTATTTCCCCAGCCTAGAATGCCATTTATATCATGTGTAAATATCAAACAGATCTCTGAGGAATCAGATGTTTTATGTGTTCAGAAACAATTGTGGATTTAAAAAGGGGTTAAACTTGTTTTTAAATTATTAGCCTCAGCATTAGAGTGTAGGTAAGACTGCAGTTATCTTGAAAATACTGCTTTCGTGTGTGTAAGGACTCCCAGGTCTCTATAGTTTAACATTATACATCCCCCAAAAAACTTGGTTAAAAGTTCATTTTAATTGACTACATGGGATCAAAAGGTAAGCCTTAAAAAGAGAGAAAGAAAATAAACTACAGTTACTTGACCAAATTGAAACAATCATGTTGGTTTGTTTGAAGTAAATTTTCTCAAATTGTGTGCAAAGCCACAGCCATAGCAAACCCCAGAGTTCAAAAGGGGGTTGTTAAAAAGTCCAAATTAGAAAAAAGGCTGCACTAAACTTGGCAATCTCTGAAGTGCCAAAAGTGTTGTTGAGAAGCTGCAGTACTAAGTGCCTGTTAAAAAAAGAAATCAGAAATCAGACAGCGAACCAAGTGGGGGACAAGGTTAAATACCATCAAAGAGAAGGATTGAAAGAAGGTCAATAATTGCCTGGACAGAAAAAGAAGATGAATAGAATTTTTTTCTGGCCCACACCACTACAAACCTCTGCCAGACAGAAAGGTATTGATGGAATTTGAAGTGACCGGGAAAAATGCAGAAGGTGTGCCCTCAGCTTCACAACTTGAACCATGAAACAAAAAAGGATTGATGGGGTAGGAGACAGTACTCCGCTTCCGAGACTGAGCACAGCCTACTGAAAATATAGAGTTCCTACACACAGCACATGCCCAGTGCACACAGGACTGACATTTAACATGAGAATTTCAATCACTACAAAAGAGTAAACATGCAGTACAATAGTTACGGACTGAGTTTGATACAATGTGCTGATAGATATTTAAACATAAAAGTCATGTTGCTGAAAATATTCAAAGATTTATTTGGAAGTTGTCTTGCATGTGCTGTATTTCACAATAAAATGAGTAAAGATATTAGAAGTTATATGGGTATGTTTAAATATATCATAACATATATTATCCAAATGTACAGGTACATACACATGCGTGGCAATTCATTAGCCCTGTAATCCTTTACCATGACTTGGTAAGTTATTAAATAAAGCTTATTGTACTTTTGCTGCTAGAGGATTTTGTACGGTTTCAGAGTCAGCAGTCTGAGCCTCAGTGATCCCTATCTGGCATCTGTGTGAAAACAGAGCACTAAGGAAATTAGTTCCTTCATGATAATTCTTTTCAATTGTCTTTTAAAACCAAGAACATTTAAAAAAATAGAAAACCACAAACCAAAACCCCACATAAACAAAAACATCACTATTTATAATTCATAGTCACGAATAACAATTAACTTCTCTCTTATTGTCTTTCTCTTCCTAAGACTGTACCTCTTATTACTGAGGGTTAAAAAGAAATCATATAGCAGGCATAAGTGAGTGTCTGCTCCCTTTTAGACACTGTGCTGGATATCATAATGACAAAAACATAAAATAAATCACTACCTTGGCATTCAGTGTACTTAAATCTCTTCACTGAATCACTATAACCTGTAACACTGACTAAATGCAAAAGACCATAGCATCTATGGGGCACAGAAACTATCGTTAACACTTACTGTGTCCTTAATATGTAGTGAATTTAATTTATACATATTAACTCAGATCATCTTCCCTGTAGTCTATGACATGAATATAAGTAGGATCCCCACTTTACAGAGGAATAAACTGAGACAGAGCATTTATTTAAATTTCCTAAGTTGAAGTAGTAAGTGTCAGACCTGAGAACTGATAAAAGCCCATGCTTTCGAGTTTTATATCCTCCCAGCTCCCACAGGGGAAACGTACTCTGCTCCGAGAAGAGAGGGACCAACTTGGTCCAGAAGCACAGGGAAGGTGACTGAGGGACATGAAAAATGTTCCTGAGTAGACGTCACTGACGTTCCTGAGTAGACTGGTTGTCACAGTATAAAACCTATTCTGCTATGCTACAATTCAGCCCTTGTTTCAAACTCAAGTTTTTGAAAATTTGGGGTCAAAGTCCTTCTTTTTCTACCCTTGAGCATTCTCCTAGGTCATCTTAAGAATTTAAACTTTCGATTATAAAATAACCTTCTTTCTTTTATTTATAAGCATTTTACTTTGGAATCCACAATTAACCCTCATACTAATGAAAAACATGGATCTATATCCTCATAAAATTAAACCTAAATGATTCTTCAATCTCAGGAGAAGCAAATCTCTACTCTATCAAGACAGTGATAAATTACTATAGAACTTCACAGCATGCTGTTTTTATAAAGCATGCCACAATTACTAAGTCCCCTTGGGCTAAATTAGGATGAGATTGTAAACCCCTTTCTATGAATTCCTATTGTTAATCTTTGTGTCCCCAAAACCACACATTATCCTGTACTTATCCTTATACAAAGAAAGAGCAACTAATATTTCACAGAAGTCTGGGGTTTCTGGCAGCCACAAATAGCGACCACCAGTGTTATGGGAATAATTCTAAGGAAACCACATGGCTAATTAACAGGATGCTCATAAAACAGGAAAGATTGAAATAGAACATTGGCTGCTAAACTAAGAAACTTGGGGGAAGGAAGAGATTTTTATATGATGCTCACTACTTTCATTGCATATTCTCAGAGTTTATCGTTATATTTTGTAAAGACCTTTTAAAATTTCGTTGATTATAACAAAGCTGCCAGTACTCTCCCAGCTTTTGTCTGTGAGAGATTTTTAGCATAGACCTCTAGGAGGCTGAACTTCAAAAAAATCTGTAAACCTCCCCCCAGGTTTGAACAAAATTCCATATTATCTGTGGTGGAAAAGTTTGGCACTGGTTTTTCTGAGATTTTCAATGTGGCCCTGACTCAAATCACAGCTCTGAAAGAGGTGGTGAAGCCTAGTGAAAGAACATTTCCTAGATGATGTTTGTGACAAAAGCCAAACTACCAGTTGAGAAAACTTTTTTTGTTAACATCATCACTTCACCATTTGCTGGAATGGAATTTCAGAGTCACATTAAACACAGGAAGTTTTATCACATTTCATTACAGTAGAATTTCACTTCCAGTACTTCAGTTACTGTGACCAAGGATAGAAAAGCTTATTAACAAATCGTCAAAACTGTATTTAGAACAACAGATAAAAAAAGACTCCTCTAATGAATACTCAATCTAATGGCTCACTGTTCTCTTTAGTCTTTTTTCTTTATTTTTTAATTGAATTCTATATTGGTACATTTTATATACAGTGCACAATCACACTCATCATTGGGGAATTTATACCAGTATGTAACATGAGTTAACTCTCATTTTTACCCATATCCCTACCCAACCCACAAACACCTACCCCCATATATGTGTGTGTTTTTTTTTCTTTTCAAAAAATATTTATTCTTTCCCCTCATTACTTTCGCTTACCACATTCCCTTTGAATACTTCCTGTTTCACAAAATCTATCATACATTCTAGAACTCATTGGTTCTTTCATGGTTTTCCGCACGTTTTTGGCTCTATCTTGGAGCTCACTAAAGGACACTCAGATAAAAGGTCAACTTAAGATATTTTCAAAGATTAAGGGAGCTCAGCATTTGTTTACAAGGTATTATTTGTACCACACTGTATATTCACTGCCATGGAAGCAGAAAATAGCTGCATTAATCCTCACAAGCAAATTAAAGACAAAATTGTGCTGGATCACGTTGGTGGATTATCAGATTTCCATTGATCAATCTTGAGCTATTGCTCTGCAAATACTCAAAGCCTAATTTGATACTCTACATAACACTGGGACAACACCAACTGAATCCACTCTCATTTGTTAGGGTATCATTTTTCTTAACAAAAAAAATAAAGAAACTGAAACATTTAACATACAATGTTTATAACTGTAAATCAGTGAGTTACTTTTGTTTAAAATACCATCTTTCATGGTTCATTCATGTGTTAAACAGTGCCGGGGTAAATTACTGTAGCTTGTTAAAGTAGGCGAAGACTGTATAAGTTTTCCCTAGAACATGCTACAGCTGTCATCAGTTTTATCTCAGAAGGAAACTACACCATTTAGTTTGCACATTGATTGGAGCCCTTCTTCCAGAGGGAGAATGAAACTCATTGTAGCTGGTTTCAATAGAAGCTCCAGCACAAGACTTCATTCTGGTGAAATTGACCGGACAGTCAACAACCAATACTGAGCACCCACTGTGTGTTGAGCATTGGGCTAAAAGAATAATAAATATAGTCCTATTTGTTATTGGCATTGACAACTGACTTAAACTTCACATGAATAAAAGCAAGGGATATAATTTAAGTCATTCTCTCATTGTATTCCTTTAACTCAATCTCTCTCCTGATTTTCTCAAGCCTGCTTGTTTGAACATCATTAAATCCCACACATTAAAAATGACAGCCCTCTAATAAGGTGGATGTGATTTTCCCACATGCAGGCAGATAAACAGAGTGCCTGCCATCTGGGCTCTGAATGGAATATGGGCCTTGAGAAATATAAAAGGACTGGAAAGACAATTGATGTAGTTGTGCAAAGCAGTGTGGTAAAGCTCCTTGGGATTCACCTGTCTTCTCATTGTTCTATCCCTTTCTCATGTAATCCCCCCCCCTTGTCTTTCCCAAATCACCATCTTCAGTGTTGCTTCTGAGCCTGGATAATAGAATGTTTTCCAGTCAGGTCACAGGGTGAGCTCCACCTTTTCCCCATTATACACAGCTTGATCAGAGACAAGGAAGAGAGAGGTTATTTTTAACATTCTCTCTATCTAATTCACCATTTCAAAAATGTCCAGGAGAGAGGCCAGGATTTGCATAGTTCTCTGGAGAGTTGTTTGAATCAGGCCAGACAGAAGAGGGGAAAAAGTATGAAAATCTATGTTTCTCTAAATATATGCAATGAAATATGCAATAACTTTAAATTTTATGTAAAGTATATCTCTATGTGCACAAGTATGACGTGAATGAAGAGTTTTCTATAAAATCTGATGCGCCGGGTGTGGTGGCTCACGCCTGTAATCCCAGCACTCAGGAGGCAGATACAGGAGGACTGCTGAGTTCAAGGCTTGCCTGGGCTGCATAGTGAGCTCAGGGCCAGCCTGAACTAAAAAGCGAGATCCTGTCTCAAAAATAAATAAATAAATATAAAATAAAATCTGATGCATGTCAAAAGACACTGAGTACACAATTAAAAATTTTATACAGTAATATTGACTGGCCTAGACATAATTGCTTATCCAAAACACCAAATAATGGCCACTGGTAATTCACTGAGAAATGCTATGGAGTTGTTTAAATACTTTCAGGATTTCATCTTTTTTCACATGCAAAAACAGATGGTTTTCCTCATTCTTTCCTAAGAATTCTGTGAGCAATGTATAATTTTATTGGATATGCTCTCATTAGTAGAAATACTATCCTTCAACACATAAAAGGAGAAGGAAGAGGTGATGGTCCTCCTTTCCAAAATGCATCTTGTATGCACTGCGCATTTTTGAATGCCTACTTTGCTCTCAAACTCATAAAGAAAAACAAGTTCCCTGACTTCAAGGAACTTGTAACCTCTCAGAGTGGAAGACGTGAAAAAGTAATTACAAACCATATTAAATAAATCTCCTCAGAAGTTACAAACAGGATTAGGAATTCAAAGAGGAGTTACATCTTATTGTCTGGGGTAACATTAGGAAAGCAACTATCTATTACAGAGTACTTGTTTTTAATTATATGCTAGACATGTGGTAAGTTTCATGCATTATGCTTCACTCTCTTTCATGGTAACTACTTCACAGGACTGTCACCATTTTCAGGTTAGAAAAATGAGGTTTTTAGAGCTTAGGCAACTTGCATAAAGTCACAGAGCATAGGAGGTAACTCAGTTTAGAGTGGTAGAGTCATAAGTTTACCTCTAGACTAACATACAAGGAGATCCCATTTGAGTTTCAGTCTTTAAGAATGGGAAGATTATTTTCATTGGGGATATAGAAAGTGCTTCCATAGAAAAGGAAACATTTGAACAAAACCACTGACAAAGGAAATAACAAAATGTAGTCTTTAAAAAGTATGTAAAAACTTTTGAGGAAAGCCTACATGGAATGAGTGGAATATATACTTTTTGCAAGGGATTGCTGCCTCTAATGTCAGTTCATGACCTTTTCAGTTTGCAACCAGTCAATGAAATGATAAACAGAAGTGATTTGGGCAGGTTCATCTGGACAAGTGACCTGATGTGTTAAGGTAACAGAACATAGAGTCAGAGAGAACAGATAGTAAGTCTAAGGCATACAAAAAGGCAGCAAGGCATTGTGTAGAAGCTACTGAGAAGAGGAAACATACATAAGACCCAATTAACAGCAAATTTGAAGAGTAGGGTGGAAAAGAAAAATAGAATTAAGAGACACCAGAAAAAAACTGCTGGCTGCAATGAGAAAATAAAGAAGGAGAGCTAGTTTGAGGACAAGATGATGAACTTGTTTAAGATACAATGGATTTAAGTTATTTGTCACAACTAAGAAATTCCAAATAGTACAAACATTTCTACTGGTCTCTGGAATTCACTAGCATATTTTCACACATGGAAATTAGATGTCACAGCTCAACCTCCCTTGAAGCATCTTAAACAAAGGGTTCATATATTAGAAAGTGACACAAGTGGGAAATGAACCATATTCCCACAAATCCACATTCAATCAATTCACTCTATAGCTATTCTAGGCAATCCAGCTAACAGAGAATTTTAAAAAATAAGAGAAGTGAAAAAGAAAAAGAAGCACCTACCTCACCAAGTGTTCTCAACGGTAGGCCTAGTAACAGAGAGCTATTATTTCTTTCCAACTCTTTCCTTTCTCGGGACACAACAGTAAAGTCAGCTGGTTATCTTTCCAGCAGTATCTTTTGGATTGGAGTTACACAGTTTCTTTGACAAAATGACTGTTACTGAATGCTCTCTAATTTTATCTAATGCATCAAATAATAAAAAGCTCCTAAATGATATCTACATAATACATTATATTTCACAAACATTCACACACACACACACACACACACACACACAATTTGATTTTCCCTGCAATCCTGCTGACCCAAATATTATCCTTATTTTATCAATGTAGAAACTGAGGCTGAGGAAATTTGATGCTTTCCCCAAGTTCAAGTTCATAATTATTCACTAAATTTCAGGGCAGGGAATTGAATGTAATTTCTACTGTCTGCTGTTCTTCTATGTTATAAATCATCCTCCTTATGTAATCAAGCACAATTAATTGTACCAAAAGAATAACTTTTAACTATTAGCACGATCCCAGGAAGCTACTGAAAAACCAATATAGCTCTAGTTTGTCTTCTGTGAAGTTAACTACGGCAGTTCATTTCAATTACCATTAAAATAAAAGACCAATTTTGAGTAAACATGGAGAAACATTAATTCTCAGCAAGTTATTATCAAACATTTCATAACATAATGCTGATTTTACTTGACATTTCCTCATTAATGTGATGGGCACTCATTGAGTGAACACCTACTGTATCTAGCCACTGAATAAAGCTGAGGATGAGATGTGCATATGGTTGGCTAGACAGAACAGAAAACTAGGATTCAGGACCTATAATTTCTAATGTCTCAACCATTAGTTATCTATGTTAATTTGGGCAAGATATCAAATGTTAGCCAGGCATGGTGGCTCACGCCTGTAATCCCAACACTCAGGAGGTATAGACAGGAGGATTGCTGAGTTCGAGGCTTGCCTGGGCTAAATAGTGAGCTCAGAGCCAGCCTGAACTACAAAGCAAGATCCTGTCTCAAAAAAAAAAAAAAAAAATCAAATGTTTTCTGAGCATCCTTTTTTTTTTTTTTTTTTTTTTTTTTTAAGACAGGGTCTCACTTTGTAGTTCAGGCTGTCCCTGGGCTCACTATTTAGCCCAGGCAAACCTAGAACTGGGATTACAGGGGTGAGCCACCATGCCCAGCATTGTGGTAGGTGGTACTGATTACTGGTGGGCGTGGGTGTGAGTCACCACACCCAGTATTGTTGTATGTGGTTACCAGAGATCAAACCACAGACCTTGGACTTGCTAGGCAGGCACCAGAACCACTGAGCTAAATCTCTGGCCCTGAACCTCATTTATTTTCATGACTATTATATAATTACAATATAAAAGAATTTTAAAAGTGAATATCTGAAAAAACTGTGAGGATCAGTAATAAAATAAAGAATCATGAACATGAAGACTAAGACAAGCAAGAATGGGTAATGAGTAATTTATGCAACAGAGCGATTTTAAAGAATTTATGTATCATTACTGTTAAGTACACACAGTGATGATGGTTGTAACTGGCCACACACTCAGAAATTGGCCAGTGTACACAGTGAATTCAAACACATTGAAATATCTAGTATTCACTAGTATTTTCAAAATAAGCAATTAGTGGAATAAATAGCTGCATTTGTTCTTTTAACAATACTAATTTCTAATGCTGGGCTTGGTGGCTCAAGCCTGTAATCCCAGCACTCGGGAGATGGAGGCAGGAGTACTGCTGAGTTCGAGGCTTCACTGAGCTACATAGTGAGCTCAGGGCCAGCCAGAACTACAAAGTGAGACCCTGTCTCAAAAAATAAAATAAAATAAAATAATAAAATATATAAAATAATATAATAAAATTAAAATTAAATTAAATATAAAACAAAATAAAACTAATTTCTACACAGAATTAGTCACTGCAAGATTTTCATAAGATGGTCTATTACAAGTGCTTTAGTGAACTTCTGGAAATTTCAAAAGCAAAACATTAATCCTTCCTCCTAAATAATCTCAGATTTAAACACTCTTCCTCAGCTCTAATGAATATGACTTATTTTAAATCATGTCACTTTTGGCCAAAGACACCACAATAATACAGGCTTTGGAGTCGAACTTCCATTTGAGTGATGGTTTTCCACCTCGCTATGTAACCACTGAAAAATTACGTGACCCCTCCTAAACGTCAGTTTCTACCTATATCAAATGGAAAGGGCAACTGATACCTACCTGATTGGGTTTTTTTAATGAAAATATACATAAACTATGAAATAATGCAATGCCTGGAACACAAAAAATACTATTTTAGATACTTGGCTACATGGCATATAAACCACAGAGCAAAGGTAATTCCAAATCGTCAGGTTTTAGAGCAGTTTGGGGAACACTGACTGGAAAGGTACGTGAAGCAGTCTTTACAACAGTGCACGTTAGATCACAGAAATAGCTGATAGTGGTAGAATCAAAGGAGATTCCAGGGGTGCCAAGCCTTGCCCCAACCACTCCTTAGAGCAACCACTGATATGGACATAAAGGCACAGAAATATGACTACAAGGAAAGCAACTCACTGCCTTTCCCAAAAGTCGTTATCACCCTATTTGTTTATTAGGAAAATTCATAGATAGCTTCATAACTGAATACAATATAAAGTGAATCAAGATATGGTACATAGCTGGTATATTCACTTTATCATTACAGTTGGCTATTACAGTATTGTTCTGTAGGCTGAAACAAGATGTTGTTTTTCTAATCTGGTATTTAAATGATGTAGAGAATTGCCAGAAGGAAATAGGCAATACATGTAGAAAGGATACCATTACCACTGAAGAATTTATTCATTCATTCAGCCAAAAGAAAAATCATGGTTACTTGTTCTACATCTCTGCCTCCCAAAGGACTTGAAAGAGTTAACGTGTTTGTTTCCCACTCCAGCCTGGAATACCACACTTCTTCCCACTATTAGAATTCTGTTCCAGCATTACATTATGGAGCTTCCCTAATGCCTGCCTATGGGGATGTGAGTAATGGTGCCATCTGACACTTATCATAATTTCAAACTCATATTGCTTTAACATTGTATTTCCCTTTGCCGTTCTGACTCCTAACTGCCAGCAGCAGGCTCAGATTTTACCTAAATGGGAGCATTTTGACTTGGGGAGAGAACATTGCTCAGTGCCATTTGCTTAATGGTACACATTACTGTGGAGGAAGGCTTCTGACCCAAGGCCAAGTCCCTGCATCCAGTGCACAGAAGTTTCAAGGGCAAGACAACAGCCCCTGCAGAGATGTGAAAATCCTAGCAGAAGAGCAAAAGCAGGGGTGATACAGAGTCTCAGAAGAACATGCTACCCTGAATCAAGGCTGAGCTGGAAACATTTGGTTAGAATGAAAGAAGGAAAGAAAACAAAGTCAATGCTCTTAGTTGCCAGATGAATGCGCCTTAACTGTTCCTCCTCCCATATGTCCTCTGCATATGTCATGCTAAGTAAGTTCTAAATGCTAATCAAAGTGACGGCATGAAATAAGATTCTGAAGAAGGCAGGTGATACAAGCAGGATAACAAGAGCCAAGGGACAGATAAATGGTTTTAATTCATCAGAAGATATGTTCTAATTAGGGCTTTGAAACAGAGATGTCTATATAATGAGAGACGATACGCCTGTCTTGTGAGTAGGGGTAATCGAAGACCTACAAGTAATAATAACACAACCTCAGGTAGAGAGGGGAGGAGACTAAGCTGTGAGTTCCCAGAAAACATTTAGGCTCCTCACTATCAAAGAAATTCAGAAGATTTTCAATACTGAGATAAAAAAGCAAACAAATCAAGTCAGCAGAAAAATGTTTAATTGGTGGGGACGGGGGAGGAAGGGTGTGGGCAGTGAAGAGGAACATACTCGGAGCTGGAAAACATACTGTGCTTGGAGTGGGAAACGTGTGATGTCAGGCCACCTACTGGTCCCTTTCAAGACTTATTCATATCCTGATCACGAGTAGCCTCCTGTCCTTTCTAATCTTGTGGGTCTGACAGTTCCACATTGCTTATTTCTCAGGGTCTTCTTCATTTTCTTACCAAGATTGATTATATTCTATAGGACCAAAATTCCAAACCTTTTTCTCTCATTCAACATCACATTCCTTCCCAGAGATGTTTCTAGATGTTTGGAAATAATCTGGTTTCCTCACAACTCTTGAGACTTGCAAGGTGTTTCCTAAGAGTAAGTGCACTCAGAGATCCTCTATTTTAACTGAAGGCTCTATTCTTGTCCATGTTAAATATTAAGGTTTAGAATAACTTTTTGCAGAAGGATTTCATTGCCAGTAATAATTTGAAAACTACTATGACAAATATATGATGAGTGACTCCTTCTAAAACTTAGCCCTTGGATGAAACATTGGCCATTGGCTCCTTGACCAGGGGTAAACTTGGGACATGATAGTTTTTGTTAGAAAGGTCTTTCAAAACCTTTTCCATCATATTGAATAGACAGGTATATAAAGCTCACACTTGCTCCAGACCAAAAATAAAAAAAAAATAAAAATACTGGAAAAGTCAGGCTCTGTGCTGGGTGAAAATAAACAGACTTCTTCATGGCCTTTATAAGGATGGATGGATAATGACCATCCTATAAAAATTTCTGAGAAGCATTCTCCAAAACTTTGAAGCATTCTTACTTTATATTTTCTTCTGCAGTTGTCTAAAGCTGAACATTCATATTTTCACCACAGCCTTATACAGACCTTCTCATAATTTGGAAAATACACATTAATTTTAAAAACTTAGAGCTACAAATTTAAGCTATGCAAATATGCAATATATATTACAGAACAACTAGAACAAATCTAGGTCCTTTGCTAGAAATGAGGACATCATCACAACCACCAAGTTATTAATTGCACCAAAATTCTGATTAAAATTTCTTTTTCATGGCTTTAACATTTTGTCCACTAAACAAGCATGAAAATGCCAACACAACAATGACCTAATGAAGCATTAAGATTGAAATACCATCTACAGGCATCTCCTAAAGGGCTATTTATTAGCAAGTATTTATTATTTCTTTTCAAAATAAATCAAATTCCTTACCATTAAGTTCAAAGTCCCCCATGAATGTGATTTATCAAACCTCCAGTCTTCACATCCCAGGGCTTTGTTCTACTCAGTCTCTCTTCCAAAATCCCTGAAATACTTAGCAGTCTCAAAATCTCATTCCTCCTTTATTGTTTCACAGTCCCCTCCTGTCAAAAAGCCCTTGCCTGTATCCTGTGCTAAAGAAATGATTATCATATTTTCTAAGGATCAAATCCAATGTTACCTGTTCATTAAGTTCACATGATCCTCCTAGTGAGATTTAACATCATCATCTTTTGTGCCACCATGGCAGGTTTTTAGCTACAGCTCTATTGAGCATTTATTTAACCTTCTATTTGTTTTCTTTCTGAATCCTACCCCCACTCCAAGTCTCAGAAGATAGAAACTAGCCATTATGGTTTGGGTCTAGCTGTCCCCCTTCCCCACCAGCTTCATGTAGGCAATGGTAGTCCTTTTTCAGAAGTGGCTGAATCCAGAGTGTGTGATGCTAGGGTTATGGGTGTGTGATTGCTAAGTCAGCCCACTGATTGGTTTGGCACTGCCCTAATCCTAATGCTGAATACAAAATAAGGGACAGAAAAAGGCTTGCCTTCCCCCTTGTTGGCTTGATTTTTCCGTTTTCTACTTGCCATGAATTGTTTCTCCTCTGCAATGTCCCTCTTCCAAGCCACTATGGCTTGAACCAGCTGATTATGAAAAGAAAGCTCTACAAACTGTAAAATAAATAAACTTTTCCTTCTTCAACTTTAAGTGTTAGGTATTTTGGCTCAGCACAAGAGAAAAGTAACTAAGAAACCTACCTCTGATTCATTTCACCATTCTGGCCTCACCAAAACATTTCTCTTAAATGTGGATCACTGGCCACAACCATGCTCATTCTACTTTATGACTAAGAAAGCTTTTAAGATGTGATTAGTACAAGTGATTGTATATCTGTCTTGAAAAGCATTATTGCCACTTATCACTTAAAGAATCAAGAGGACTGGGCAAATTTTGAAGTCATGCTAAGAATTAATTGTAATGAGTGCATCAATGGAGAAGTACAGAAATCACTTCCATGAAAAACCTTGTAATGAGACTCGACAACATAGTATAAAATTCATCTTTTGGCATAGACCATAATCTCAGCACACTGGAAAGCTGAGTCAGGAGGATCACAAGTATGCCTGGGCAACTTAGTGATTTACTGGGAACTCATCTCAGAATTAATATTTATATGGAGAGAAAGAAAAACAGAAGAGAGAGGAAAATTTTAACTATGATTATCTTTGGATTTCAAAATTATAAGCCAAGTTTTACTTCCAACAATGCATATACTTTGCAGTTACTGACTTACTACTTAGATTAGTTACAGTGAGTATGAGACCATTTTATTATAAAGATTAATAATAAAATATTCTTTCTATAAGTAAAAACAATCATCTTTTGTTTGTGGTTTTTTCCAAGAGCAGTGTTCAAGAACTGATGACAGAGAGAAAGAAAGAGAGAAATAATTTTCTGTTCTCCATTTTTAAAGCAACTTTGTGTGTGTGTGTGTGTGTGTGTGTGTGTGTGTGTGTGTGTGTGTGTGTGTGTGTGTGTGTGTGGTACTGGGGATTGAATTCGGGCCCTTGGGCTTCCAAAGTAGGTGCAGTACCACTTGAGCTAAATCCCTGGCCCATAAAGCAACATATTTGAACTTTGGGAATTCCATTTCATCAGCCTATATAGTTATACCCAAAGTTCTAGTAAAAAATTCCCAAAGATTGAGTCCATTATACTGAAATTTACTTAAAATATAAAATATTTCCTCCTGCACCATTTTCATATAGCTATGTTACTTATTTTCATTTATTGTATATTTTATTTCATTTTACAAAGATAGTTTTGCAATAACATACTCAGTGAACCAAAGATAAATATAGGTAAGGAATCAAGACAAGGACAAATACAAAGTACATATATTTCTTTATTTATTCATTCTCTGATTTCCCACTAACATGTAATCTCCTTGAGGGCAGGGTTTATGCTGTTTTGATTCACTAATATATACATAGCATCTGGCATACAGCAGTTGATAAATGTCAGTTGATTGAATGAATTTTAAAATGGTATTCTATGTAGACCCTAAATGAAGTCAGTTTGCTCTAATTGAGCCTTAAATGTGGTTGTGAACTTTCTGTCAGCCAAAGCAAAGAAAAAAAAAGAGGCAAATACAATTCTCAAAAAGAATTCACACCAGTTTTTCAGGTGAAATAAACTATCCTTCAGGATTCAGGTTAAGTAATTTGCTCATACTGGTGAAATATGGAATAGTATCTGTAAGAATATTTCCACAGCAAGTATAGAACTGTTGGGTAGAAAGTGTGGCTAATAGAAAGACTAAGAAATTATAGGTATCTTGATATATAGCCTTTAGGGGGTCTGGCCTGATCTAAGAATTGAATTTTAAGTTTTTGAGATCCTCCATAGTGCTAATGCAATACTTTGCACATATTAAATGGTCACTGTCAAGTGATTAACCATTTTGAAAATATCCAATTGCACTTAGTCACATTTTTCTTTCTAATTTGTATGTCTTTGCTTTTGTTACTTATATCTGGAAAACATTTCTCACTCATTTCTACACATCCAAAGATAACCTATCTTTCAGGACTGACTGTAATGCTGCACACTTTTTCTAACACTTCTTAATTTGTTCAACCAACTGTGATCCTTTGAAACTCCAAGTTGTGGTTTATGTCTTCCATTTTCTGGGCACTTTATTCTCTTTTGGTATTAAAATCACCCAAAAATATTGGCTTGCATTGCTGTATATTCTCCAAAGGACCTACATTCCTACTTTGCACTAAGTAAGCATTTACAAAATGTCCAGTTTAATAATGGTGTGTTGAGTCTGTAAATCTCATTTACTTAGTTTCATTTGGTTAATCACTTTGGCAATTAGTGTCAATCTATAAGTCATGAAGATGTTTTCAAAGATATTTTGAAAGCAACAGTAGTTGGCATGTTTGATATAAATAAGGAAGAACTTTTATGAATATAGAAGCCATAATGTACTAGACAAAATTCAGCAGTCCACCAAGGTCTTGAATTTAATCACTATGTGAAACAAATTAGCTTCATGGTCACATAATATAATCCTGACCCTGACCTTTGCCATTTGCCTTTTTGGTGGGTTTATAGTACCACCTACATGAAATAAATCACACAATTAGAGCAACTATTCATCTACCTGGATCCAATTTGTCTTTAAATCCTGTGAAACGTGGCCAGATAGATTGTTCTTCAAACAATACATCAGTGTTTTTTTAGAAAGAAAATCAAGTGCAACCTTGATGTTGGGAATTTTGTTGCACATCATCAGAAATAGTTTCAGGTTCTTGACACTGAGCACAGTCATTTCCAGGAGCACCTGGAAAATGCTTTGATATTTCATGTCACTCTGTAATCGGTATTGGACACCAAGACCTGACCAAGGTATCTTACACTTAGCTGGGCACCGGTGCCTCACCATAATTTTTTTCCAGGTAGGCTCACTTTTGACATAGTTGTAAACTAGTAGCAATTGCATATCTTGTTTATCCTTTTAATCATCTTAAGCTTCTTGCAGGGTCCAAGAGAAACCAGAGGCCAATCAGAAGACACAGTACTACTGTAACTGGAGACAGTGTGAGGAAGAAAAAGGGGAATAAGAATTGCAGAAACTGAGGGACCCATTGGCTTCAAAAAAAAGAAAGCACTAAGAGCTTTATTGTATATTACACATACCATAAAATTTACCCTTTCAAAGTATACAGTTTGGTAGGTTTTAGTATATTCTGAATTATGCAACCATCATCAAAATCTAATTCTGGAATTCCCTAGTGCTTTTGGATGGGTGCTGTAGATGACAAATGGGACTGGAAAGGAGATTGTGTGATATGAGTTGAGCCCCACCATAGGAAATATGACTTAGAACTATTAAAAACTAAATGAGCTCCAGAATACATGGTACATATTGTGAAATAGAAAATACTCAAAGGGAAACGGGCTGTAGGGATAAGTAACAAAGGGAAGAAAAAATATGATGGTAATAAAAAAGGGAAACAAAGTTTATGTATATAGGGGGCAAGGAGTTGTAGGGTAGGTAGGGGAAGGGGGAACATGAGAATTAAACTGTGTCATATACTGGTACAAATTCTCGATATTGTGTGTGATCATGATGTGTGTATATATAATGTACCAAGAAAGATTCAATTTTTTTTTAAAAAAGCATGGACAGCAACATATATGAAAGCAGTGACTTATACACTTACATTATATTCCTTTTAATATTTTGTATTAAAGTGACATACCATCCTCTTTTATACTGGAAAAAATGTAATTATGCACTACTTATATATTCAGATCTCAATGTGAGTAATTAAAATCACAAAAAAGATAAGTTTAATAGGGATGCTAAATATAGCAGTTGAAAATTGGATTTGTCCTAGGTACACTTCACATAATTTTTACATCCCAGAAAAAATAAATTGATGGGATTGTTTTTCTTTTCTCTGATCAGCTTTCAAAATTACCACATGCATTATTTTTTTTACCAACAAACATTATATTTTACTTCTATGTTAAGGATTCTAATTTTGATCTCTAGTTTAAAAATCCAGAGTTCTAGTGATTGCTAAGGAACTGACAAATATAATTCTTCAGGTTCTTATAATGTAAAGGTGCAAGCTTTCCCTTGTTTTCAGTTAAAAAAAAAAAAGACATCCAAAGCTATTTTCTTTAAAATGTGATTAACTGAAATAATCATTTCTATATGGAAAATAAAGAAAATTAAAAAGAGAAACGGCAGTAAGCATGACAGTAGGAGAATGATCTGAACGTGTTGCAGTCCCCACCCACACCTCCTCAAAGAAACTCTCACCGTGAAAGGATCTCAGTTTGCCTCCCAATATAAAACACAATCTTGTGTTTTTGTCTTCAGTAATTTTTCATTTAGCTCCCCTCCAAAATTAGAAACAAGAAACTCATTATAGTGGGTTATGAAATTTACCCTTGATAGATTCTCAAATTCGTTATTAATATTTCATTATTGTGATCGCTGATGGTCTCAGGTTCAGGGGAAAGCTTTCCTGGGATAATCAATCTCCTGTCTTTATGAGAAACATTATTCATAAACTTATGTAAAAGGCCTGCTCTTTCATTATGGTATAACCAGCTAACGATCTATCTGTGTGTGCCCATCTGACTTTGTAATTACTGGCTTATCTCTGTGATGCATTGTGATGGAGTTATTAATTCCACTTCCTTAAGAGTTTCATTCTTTTGCTCTGTAGGTCAGCCAGAGACAATGATAGAGATCCCATTAATAACAATTATCAGCAGCTCAAAAGGCATATGGAAAATATCCTTCAAAAGATTAGTGTACTCCTGAAGAGACACAAATAGAGATGACTCTAATGCCGGGAAAACCCTGTTTCTAACTCAGGAACATCAACTGATTAGTAGCAGTTACTGGCTAAAGAAATGTGAATAGAAAAATTCAACAATGTCAGAGACTTTCAGTTGTAATTCTGCTTGTTTCTCGTGAGCCTCATAGCAAAATCATGAGAGTGATGCTTGTTGAAGTATTTACCACTGCTAATTGGTAGTGAGAAAAGGTTGGCATGTTTCCAGACTGCCCCCAGTGTCAGCTTTACAAACACTAATGTCCTCTTTCCCAATAGTGCTAGAACTGTATTTCTGCAGTTTTCTTTACAGTCTACTTATCACAATCTAAAATGATCTTGGAATCTCTTCTGATTCAAGGAAACCTGCTCTGTTTAAAAGTTGGAGGTGGTAAAAATCAAAATATTATAGCATCATAGAACTAAAAAGGATTCATAAAAGATCATCTTGCTCAGAATATTTCTCAAAGAAGATTGTCCGAATCATTTTGAGTCAGTTATGCCCATGTTATCTTGAGCAGGAAGGACAGAAAAAAACAGTACAGTCACACCAAGGATTTCAGAGTCTCCATTTCACTCATTTATTTCTGTTTCCATCCTGGACCAGGGTCCGTATGTTTCATGACAGGATCACTGCCACAGTCCCCTTAGTGAATTCAGCTGGTCTGGCAATCATTAATGCTATCAGAATTATCAGTTCCTTCAAATCATTTCATCTCCATCATGACACTAATCTAAGTCAACTTACTTTCTAGTTCCTAGTGTAATTATTTTTCAAGAACAATTATTGGCCAGAGATTTAGCTCAGTGATTCTGGTGTCTGCCTCACAAATGCAAGGTCCGAGTTCAATCCCCAATAGCAAAGAGAAAAAGCAAAAAGAAAAATTATTGATTAGACCTATAGATTTACTGAATGACATTCTAGGAGCTGAAGATAGCACAGAGAAGACAATACACAAAAACATAGGTTCTAATATAACTTATTTTTTACTTAGGAGAATGAAATCATAAACAAAATGAATATGTAAATACATGGCATGTCAGACAGTGCTCCTGGCTATGAATAAGGATGGCACAGAGAAGCAAAATAACAATTGCCAGGGCAGGGATGGAGTTATGAGGGAGAAGCAATTGTAATTATCTTATCTTTTCATATTTTGTCTTTCACCTTGCCACCAAAGGTTATTTATGCTGAGCTATCACATATGTTTACTAGTAAACTTTTGGGGGAATTGGACAAGCTACACAGTCATTTACATAAATATTGCTCCTATCATATTAATTATAAATTCCTCTGCCTGGTTTTTAGTCTTTAGTGATAGTTGTGTCAACTTGACTAGATTATTACATACACAGCTCATAAAACATTTTTTTTCAGTATGTCTGTGAAGGTATTTCCAACAAAGATTACCATTTGTATTAGTAGAGTGAGGTAGACCCATCCTCATCCACTGTAAGCTAGCACCATCTAGTTGGCTGAAGACTGAACAAAAAAGGCAAAGCAAGGCAAATTTACTCACCTAACTCTAAGGTCAGGACTTCCTTCCTCTCCTGGCTTCAGACAGCAAAATTCCAGGTTCTTCTGTCTTTAAACTCTGATACCCTTATCGGGTTCTCACACCATTGCCTTTGGACAAAGACTTTAATGAACCGTTAGTTTCCTTAGATCTGAGGCCTTTGAGTTGTGCTTAACAAAACTACTGATTTCCTTTGCTTTTCAACATTCACAAAGCATATAATGGAACTTCCTGGCCTTCATTATCACAAATGAGGCATTTCCTGTAATCAGTCCCCTTAAACTCTCTCTCTTTCTGTGTGTGTGTGTGTGTGTGTGTGTGTGTGTTTTGATTGTCTAGAGAATCCTGTTACTCAACTTTAAATTACTGTAACAAGTTAGCTGAAATAATCAGCTTATGAAGAGAAAAAGTTTATTTTGGTTTTCCAGGTCTTGGTAGATTAGCCCTATTATTCTGAGGCCTGTGGAAAAGCTGTACATCATAATGTGGAGTGTAGGCAGAAGGGAGCTTCTCTTCTCATGGTATCCAGGAAGCATAGGAGGAGGAAGAAGGCAAAAAGAGTTCCAAGAGTCTGGGTCTTTTCCCTGGGGACCTAACTTCCTCTCCCGAGGCCCACTTCTTAGTTTCCACCATCTGCCCATACTGCTGCAGGCTGTGAACCAAACTTTTAACATATGGGCCTTTGGGTGACAAACTAGCACATTTTCTATGTTCTAATCAAAATATATCTTTCAAGATATCAATCTCCCACCATTGAATGAAAAGACAATTTAAATCTCTTCCATCAAACCTGCTGATGAGCCTTGAAATCTCTTTTCAAATTCTCTAACATATTTCCTTTATAGTAGTATCATAGAACAGGACTCAACACTTCTGATATTTTGTGGGACTATGTTCCTGATAAAGGTATATCCATAAAGTTCTGGATGTTTAGGAGACAAAAGTCGTACTCAGGATAGAATTTTTCACCTCATACCACATCTCTCCAAAGTGTATTGAAATTTGGACCCAAATGATCAGGCAGTAGTCATGCTCCTTTTTCTCTCTTGAACTGAGTACCCCCAAAATTAAATCAGCTCTTTGATAAGTACATAAAGGAAAGGAAACAATTACACTCTTCACTATGGACCATTCTGTACTATCTGTGCTTTGGGAAAGGTTGGGTCTTAAAAGAGCCAAGACAGAAGGTACTCGTTAAAAACAAAATATAACAGACGGCGTGAAAAGACGGGTGGCAGCTTGATTTACTGATTCCAAAATAGTAAGCCAACTCAGAAAATAATTTCATTAATATCTCAAGTCTAGAAGTATAGGGAAGGAAGGAAGGAAGGAAGGAAGGAAGGAAGGAAGGAAGGAAGGAAGGAAGGAAGGAAGGAAGGAAGGAAGGAAGGAAGGAAGTTACTTCAAAAGTGCAGGGAAAATGCCTGAATATACATGGTCCAGAACATATGGACTAGGAAAGATGCTTCAGATAGTTGGTGTCATGCCCAGAACCTGTGGTGGAGCAGTTAGAAGGAAAGAAACATTACACCTGTAACCAGCTGAAATTGTATATAGCTAGGTTGCCAGCAGAGTATAAGGAAATGGGAAAATTTCTTCAGCACAGAAGAAAACTTATAAGTGTCAAGTGACCAAGTGCAATAAATATTCCCCATTTATACTACAGGTATCACAGGAGACCTTTGGGTGTAATAGATACTAGGAGATGGTTTTAGTTTCCTAGAGTTGTCATAACAACTTGGTGCCTAAAACAACATAAATTTGCCCTCTCACATTTCTAGAAGCCAGAAGTCTGAAATCAGTATGTCAGCATTTCTTACCTTATGTCTTTATCACATTAATTTCTGCCTTCTGTACCTCAAATCTCCCTATCTTTTCTCTTTTTAAAAAATTGATTTTATTGGTACATTTTACATATACATTAGGATCACAATCAACATTGAGAGTTTGTACCAGTACATTATACATCTTGATTCTCATTTTTTCCCAATTGCCCTGCCCTCCTTGCAACCCCCACCCCCATATACATAAGTTTTTTTTTTAACCATCATTTTTTTTTCCTTCTTTACTTACCCTTATCTTCCCTTTCCCTTTTTCCTTTTGAACATTTTCTACCTACTTCATAGTACCTACCATATATTTTAGAACTCAATTACACCTTGATTTTTATGGAGTATTACTCTCCCATAAAAATGATAAGTTTGAGTCATTTATATTCAGATGGTTGGATCTTGAGGACACACTTATAAGTGAAATAAAAAGGACACAGGTGTGTAAATACCATATAATTTTTCTGGTATAAGAACCTATCTTTTCTCTTATAATGACACCAGTCACCAGATTTGGAGCCCATGCTAAATCTAGGAGGAACTTGGCTAAAAATCATTGATAATCACATTTGCAAAGACTGTTTCTAAATAAAATCACAGGAACCATGGGTTAGATCAAGAATATACATTCAGAGAGAGTATATTAAAACCCAGTACAGAGTTTTACAGGAAGAGACATAAATTGCCAACAGATGTTCAGGGATGCCAATTTAATAACTGAATTCCTCATTATGAAAGAGCTACGAGCCTCTTGTGGAAGGGAATTTTTAATTTCTTGGGTCTTAACTCTTCTGAGACCATATTTAAAAGGAAAGTCTCTTAAGTCCAAAAGTAATGGATCAAAAATCTATCCATGTGACAGTTACATTTGCATTCTGCCCCATTTCTCAGGTTCTAAGGAGCACATATATTTTTCTTATTGGCTAAGGTTTGCATTTTGCTTGACACCAGCTAAAATAAAAACACTGATGAGTGTGATCATATCATGGGACCAGGAAATATATGAAAGGGTGATGGTCACATTACTCCTTTAAATAAAACCAAAAGTAGCTTTAGAAGTCTAATAATTTATCCACTGTCTTTCATTGCTAAGCTATCTGGCACATAGTAGGTAGTCAGTAAACATATATTAAATCCTTAAATGAAACAGAGTACTATGCTTAGCCAATGTTTATAGTTCAATTGTAAGAATAGTACACTAGTACATTCAGAACTATAGATCAGATTGCCAAGGAGATTGGGTAGCATGCACAGAAAATTTGTACTCCACTCTGAAAAACTTCTTTCCCATGACCGACTGGAAAGTAAAACCCTGTGAAGGAAGTCAATAACTATACACAGAAACCAATAAAACAAAATGGTACCCTTGGCTACCAAGCTGTGGAAGGCTTTATAACATAGCAGAAGAAAAAGTATATCACAGAATATAGCTTGAAGCCAAGTATACACATGCATGGCTCCTACAAACAAAAAAAAAAAAAAAGCTCCCTGAGTACTATATTTCATATTGGCAAGACACACTCACTCTCTCTACTGTCAATGATGTGTTTGTGATCTACAAACCCAGCACATACACATATACACTTCACTTTAAAGTAAAAGCATTGAAAGGAAATAGCCAATATATTCATATTTCCTATTTTAATAAAGCTTCAAAAGATGTATTACATTTTCAAATAGGATGGCTGTGACAGAAGACAAAACTAAATAGCCCATTGGCCCTTTCCTCTAGCATTAAATGATATAAACCAAAACATTCTCTATCCTAAATGCTGCAAATCTTCTGGAGAAACTCCAGAGTCCCTTATGAAATACCTGTCATCCTATCTTTGGTGTAAATAACAATAATGCAGAAGACCCAATCTCCCCTTCCTAGCTACATGTTCTACGGGATTGCTGTTCTTACGTCTTCTCTGTAAGTAAAAATGTAAAAAATTACATACGTTCAAGTTGACCTGGTAAAGAAAATTGGCGGTATGATATTGAAAAATGCCCTCCAGTATTACTTATTGTAAAAATCTAGGCTTTGCCTTGGAGTGTTTGTAAACAGAATAAAACTGACTAGAAGGCAACACAATGTAATCAAATGTTCCCATACCCGAAAGAGAGAGAGAGAGAGCGAGAAACAGTGCGTGCATGTGTGTGTGTGTGTGTGTGTGTGTGTGTTGGGAAGGGGTATTTGACTGAGCGCTATAGATCCTGTAGAGAAAGTACTAAAATGAAACACAAATTATCCTGCCTTTAAGCAATAAACTGGAGGGCTGACACCTTAACTTCCCTGTTTCTAGGTGTGTGCCTCTTTCTAGCAATTAACCATGATAGTTTTATTATGGTCCATGGAACAGCTAATCAATAGGGTGGGATGCTAGTTTCACTCCAGTCGCTTCTGTGTGCCTGCATAATGCCCACGATTTCGCTCCCAGCTGTTCAGTCTAATCCATTTATGGTTGTTTATGGCTCACAGTCAGAGAAATCTTCTATTTACAGCTCATTCATCATTCTTAACATTTTCTCAAATCCAGGCCGAATGCTCTGAAGGGGGAAATAAACCCAGACTTCCCAGTCCCCTTCATTTTCTCGGCATATCAAACTTCCATCTCTGAAAGGCTTGCAAACCGTGCTTTGTTACACCCCAAATTTACATTAAACTGGTTTCTCCTCACCCAGGAGATGATGCTCCTGATATTTAAAAGGCAAATGTGCAATTTTAATTCTTCTTCTGCTTTACAGAGACATATTTTGTTTTAAAGAAGTGGACTTAGTTCCTTGAAAATGAGGTACAGGTGGCAGGAGGGAAAGCAAATAACCAATTGTGAGTATTATTATCATTCTAATGGAAAAATCAGACTACAGAATAAATATTAGCAAAGAGTGCCGCCAATGCCATTTCAGCTGGGCTTCCCAAATCAGTCAAAGTCCAAATTTTACCCTACATTTTTGGCAGAGAAAGAACCATCGTGTTACCATCTTTATACCTATCATGGTTAACAATAAGTCCTGGCATTTTCAAAACCATTCCTTCTGAAACCAGTGTTCTCAAAGCCTATTGAGAAATTCTGGCCAAACTTTGAAGCCTATTTGTCTTATCTGAGATAAAATTTCAGTTCTATGTCACTCACTGTTCAATGTCCTTGAGCCAAAGGCCACTGAAAACATACCTATGGTCAAATAAATTTAAGCTTCTTTGTACTGAGACAGCTGTACCCCATGAGTGACAGTAGGAGAATATGAGCTAAGGGAGCTTGTTACAGGACTTGAGTTAATGATGCGGTATTGTGGGGAACATAGTCCTGCCCTGGGTTAGGTTGTCTCAGGAAGCAGCAATCACTCACACGGAATACAGTGAGGCAAAAATTTTAAATGATGAAGTAGGCAGCCACTCATTCACTAGGGTAGGGGCATTTGGCCTTTCTGTGACTTAGAGATTGTTCTTGGTTTTGTCTACATTCAGACACGATTCCAAAGTGCTGTTCTTTTGTCTTGTTCTCTCATGGACAAAGAATGATTCTGTCAGATGTAATGTTAGTAGGAGGGAGGAAATCACAAAAACTAGAGCAGAACTTAATGAAACTAAGACTAAAAATACAATACAGAGCACAAACATCATGAAGAGTTGGTTCTTTGAAAGATTACATAGACAAACCCTCAGCCAATCTTACCAAAATAAGGAAAGAAAAAGCCCACATCCATCCAATTAGAAATGGAAATAGTAAAATCACAAAAGATTCTGCTGAAATCCAGAAGGGTATCAGTAGCTACTTTGACAACCTGGATTCTAATACAATATTCCAAGAGATATTTTATGCCCAACACAACACCTTAGTCTGTCTGTGTGTGCTATACCAGCCCTGTGCAGAGACACCAGTCAGAGGCCATATTTTTCTCTCTTATGGATTTTGTAGAGGAAAAAGAGCTGTCATCAAAATTTTAGGAACTATACCACCTGGTACCACATATAACACATGCTTTCTGGGAGAATCCTGCCCTGTTTTCATTTTTCACTGAAAAACTGTGACAGTTGTTTCTAATTATAGCTTTGATTTCTCAGGACATTTTTCTGATCTCTAATAGAAATTTTAATTTACTTAACCACTTTCTTATTGTAGAATTAGGCCAAAAGTAAATATATAAATAATAAAAAGACATATATAAAATCACATTTTCAGATTAAGGAGAATGGGGTTCCTTTTACTTCATTTGTACTCCAAAAAGAGCTATATTCTGATAAGTACTTAAAAATGTACAAAATTTTCTTAGATAATCCTATGGCAATGAGAATATGACAATCAAAAATATGCATTCCAAAAAAATAATCAGATGAAAATATAATTTTTACCCTGTGTACATCCATAGCACGATTCTAGTTCAGAGCTCAAAATACCATTTTTGAAGATAATTTCTCAGCTTTCCTGATATCACTTCTTTGTTCAATAAATATATGTAGAATACTTAATTACTCAAAGGTCTACCATCAGTCATGTCTGGGGCCTATACTCTTACACTCAAGAAACTCCAAAACAATGAGTTAAAGAAATCTCAGGTCAGTAACAGCTAACTCATTTCAACTGGAAAAAGCAAACACAACCTGGGAGGAGAGTGTCATTGACCACAGACCCTCAGAATTCATGATGAATAAATTCAGCAAAAGCAAAATTATATGAATAATGCAGAAACAAGAAAGATACTTTCTCTTTCAAAGACTTTAGTTAGCATAATTTTATTATAAAGGATAAAAATAAGCACATTTGGGGGGGCCGGAGGGTTAGCTCAGTGGTTCCAGCGCCTGCCTCACAAGTGCAAGGACCTGAGTTCGATTCCCCGGGTAACCACATATAATGCTGGGCATGGAGACACGCCCACCAACAATCAACTCCGCATACCACAATGTGGACGTGGTGGCTCACGCCTGTCATCCCAGCACTCGGGAGGCAGAGACAGGAGGATTGCTGAGTTCGCGGCGGCTTGCCTGGGCACCATAGTGAGCTCAGGGCCAGCCTGAACTACAAAGCGAGACCCTGTCTCAAAAAGCAAAAAAAAAAAGAAGCACATTTGAAAAGGAGGAAAGTAGAGTATCTCTAGAAATATATACGTTATTTACTTTTTTTAAAAAACTCAGTTGATAATTTAAACAGATTAAAGTTGAAAAGAGTACCTGAACCGGACAGTAAACTGAAATAAATAGCCAAAATACAAGAGGAAACAAGATCTCGAAAACATGATGAAATAGAAATTAAGAGCTAGGGGATGCAATGAGGAGGAAAATGAAAGTTCAAAAAGAAAAACATGTAGAAGCAATATTCCAAGAATATCTGAGAGTTTTTGAGATTTAATTAAATATATGTAGCCTCCTCTATGGGAAAGACAATATATACCAAGCACATTTACATTGTGGTAAAACAGAAAAGACAAAAAATGTAAATGCACCATGAAGAACAAATGGATAACTTATAAAGGTATTTATACTAAAAAGAGAATTGTGAGAAGCAAAAGTGAACTGAGGAAGAAAGGAAAACAATACATAACTTCAGAGTAACCGTGTAGGTGTCAAACCCATCTCTCAAGAATGAAAGCAAAATGAAATTGTGTTTATCATGAGCAAACCCTCACTGAATCAAATTGTAAAAGATGTTCTTCAGAGACAAAATGAATTGTCCAGAAGTATGACTGAGTTATGAGAAAAAAAACAGAGGAGGATGTCAGCAAGATTGCAAAATAATAAAAAAACTTTACGGGCAACTAACACTAACTGAGAGAGTCTTTAGGAAAATAGCAGAATCCTCAGAGGAGGCCAAAACACTCCTTTGGAGCTCCAGCATGAAGGACAGTCCTTAGAAGGGTAGAGGAGCAGTTTTACTTTGAACACTCTATCTCCCACAGGCACACCTGGAAGGACGCTCTGAATCTCGCTGGTTAAGAAAGGACAGTCCAAGGTAGGCATCCGGTTTTTCCAGCATTCCAGGGCTCTTCTAAGGAGGCGCGCTTCTGTTTTTTCTCATGAAAAACAATGGGTAAACTGACAGGGCTAGACAACCAAGGATGAGACAGGGATGAAGAAAGAGGGCACCACTTACAAATGTGAACTTATAATAATGATCTTTCAGCAGCAGTGCTATACTTGACAGTGGCCTTGTCCCATCAGAAAGCCCAGTTAAATCTCCACTCACATCCAGAAGTGAGTCAGGCCCCATCTGGCCAGAGAGGAGGGTCTGTAGTTATACTTGGTACCAGTCCGTGCTGTGGAGCACAGGAGGTAACTCACCCAGGAAGATAGCCTAGCCAGTGACAGGACACCCATCAGAGCTCAGCCAGTACCCTGCTCAACTGTGGAGCACAACATGGAGATTCCCTGAGCCCAGAGCCCATTCAGTAGGACCACCTGCCCAGGAAGCACATGCATGTAATAGGAGCAACTGCCTGAGGTCCTGCTCAACTTCAGTGTCAAACAAGCAGAACCATCTGACGATAGATTGCAAACAGAGGAATAAGAGAAGCCAATGCATATATGGTCAACTTAATTTGATAAGTGAATCAAGAATTTACATATATAGCCGGGCGTGGTGGCTCACGCCTGTAATACCCAGCACTCAGGAGGCAGAGACAGGAGGATTGCAGAGTTCGAGGCTTGCCTGGGCTACATAGTGAGCTGAGGGCTAGCCTGAACTACAAAGCGAGACCCTGTCTCAAAAAAAAAAAAAAAATTTACATATATAGCATATTTACATACAAAAGAATGAAATTTGAGCCTTATCTCATATCAAATAAAAATAAACTAAAACTGATTTTACCTGGGCTTCGTGGAACAGGCATATAATCCCAGTATTCTTGGAGGCTGAGTAAAGAGGATGGTAAGTTAAAGCTCAACTTGGGCATTTTAGTAATTTAGTGAGAGTCTGATTCCAGATGAAGAAAAAAATAGGGATAAATCCACTGAAAGGTACCAGTATGGAAGAAAAGCACTACCTTATACTATAGGAGAAAATTCTGTGGCATTCCTTTTGGCAATGACTTTTTAGTAAGACACCAAAAGTATAGGCAACAGAAGAAAAATAAAGAAATGGGGAACCACATGAAACTGAGAATCCAAAAAATAAAATAATCAGCAACTGTAATCCCAGCACTCGGGAGGCAGAGACAGGAGGATTGCTGAGTTCCAGGCTTGCCTGGGCACCATAGTGAGCTCAGGGCCAGCCTGAACTACAAAGTGAGACCCTGTCTCAAAAAAAAAAAAAAAAAAAGTAATCAGCAAAATGCAAAAGGCAACTTATGGAATGGAAGAAAATGTTTGTAAATGATACATCTGAGAAAGAGTTGATATTGAAAATACACCAGAAACTCTTAAATGTAGTTGCAAAAAGAAAATGCAAGCCATCTGATTTTAAAAGAGGGCACTGCTGTTTGACTATGTAATGCCTTGCAAGATCCCATGTGCTGCAGGCACAGTCCACAGCCCATTGCACTAATGTGCGGCAGGAAGAGTGTCAAACTATTTTGTAGGTGGCAAGTCCTAGGGGAAGTAGACCTAAGGAAGGAAGAAAGGATACCAGGGATGAAGTTAGGTTACTAGGGGACCTTGAAGGAAATATTGGGTGCCCAACTCCTCCTTTTTTTTTTTTTTGCTTCCCAGGTTCCATGAAGTGAGCAGCCTCCTTCATAACCTGCTCCCTATCTACATGTACTACTTTACCATAGGCTCAAAAGTAATGGGGCCACCTGACCATGGCCTGAAACATCCAAATATGTCAGCCACACAAACCTCCAAATAAACTCAAATATTTGCTACACACACACACACACACACACACACACACACAAGTGAAACAATGGACCAAGGACGTGAAAAGACTTTTTTTTCCCAAGAGATTTATAAATGTCAATGGATACATGAAAAAGCGCTCAACATCTCTATTCATCAGAAAAGTGAAAAAAAATATGACTTCATTCTTATTAGGATAACTAACATCAAAATGATAAAAATGTTAAGAATATGGAGAAACTGGAATCCATGTTCAGTATAGTGGGCATGTAGATCAGCACAGCCATTATGGAAAACAGTACAGTGGTTTCTCAAAATATTAGAAATAGAATTACCATATAATCCATCAATGCTACTTTATGTATATATCAAAAAATTAATCAGGATCTCAAAGAAATATTTACAGTCCCATGGTGGTTATATGAAAATTCAAAATAGCCCAGACATAGAAATAATTTACAAGTAAATGCCCATTGTCAGATGAACAGATAAAGAAAAGAGGAAACAGACAGAAACATAGTTGTGGATATATATGAATGAATATTGTACAGCCATAAAAATAGCATTGCCACTCATAACATGGAAGAATCCGGGAGACATCATGCTGAGTGAAATAAGCCAGTAACAGAAAAAAATACCAAATGATTTTGCATATGTGAAAGTCAGCTTCATAGAAACAGTGGGAATAGAGCAGAATAGTTCTTTCCAGAAACAAAGAAAGGAAAACTAAGGTGATGTTAATCAAACAATACAAGCTTTCAGATTTAAAATGAGTAACTTCTTAGGATTTAGTGTATAGAACAGTGACTATAGTTAATTAAATTGAGTCATATACTTGACAATTGCTAAGAAAGTAGATCCTAAGTATTACCATCTAATACAAAAAGGAATAGTAACTCTATAAGGTGATATGCAGTTTAAATTTAAGTTGACAACCATTTCATGGTGAAAAAGTATAACATGGTGTACATTAAATGTATACAACTTTATTTTTAATTAGACTTCAGTAAATCTTAGAAAAAAGAATGATGAATAAAGAAAGTATAAACAACAAGTTCAGGAAAATCTAAATAAGCATAGATAGAAAATATAGATATAAATTACTACTTGTGGAGATTTAAAATAACTAAAATGTAAGGCAATGACAATGTGTGAAAATGGGGAGGTATGGAAAATAAAAATTATAAAAGATCCTTGTATCGTTTGGCAGGAGTTTAAACATACAAATTATGCTTAGAATTTGCTAGCATTCATAATAAAACTGTAAGGTGATTGCTACGATACTAGAACTAACAATTTCCCAACAAGTAGAGGGGACAAAATATAATTCTTTAAAAAATTTGAATAAAATACATCACATATATATAAATACTGTATCTTTTCTCTGGTATGAGAATCCGTAGATGTAAATGAGTTCTAGAATACATGATAGATTTTGTGAAATAGGAAATACTCAAAGGGAATGTGGTAGGGGAAAGTAATGAGGGGAAAGAATAAATATAATTTAAAAAGAAAGCACATGTATATAGGGGATGAGGAGTTGTGGGTGGGTAGGGATATGGGTAAAATTGAAAATTAACTCGTGTCATATACTGGTACAAATTCCTCAATGTTGAGTGTGATTGTGAGCTATCTATAAAATGTACTAATAAAGAATTCAATAAAAATTTAAATAAAGCAAAGAAAGAAATGCAGAAAATGGAATATAAAATTTTAAAAATATTTCTAAATTAATCAGTAAGCACAGTAAATGTAAATGACTTCACATACTTAATGTAATAAAATACTTTCAGAACACAAAATAGTAGTGAGGAACATGCATATTTTCTTCAGTTTGTTTTTTACCTAGTACACATTTAGAGCACTGAGTGATAACATGCACTGTAGGAAATTGGAACATGTACATAAGATAATGTGATGATTGCAACGTAAAAGGAAATACAACATTTATTTATCTTACAGAAAGTTATGAAGTTAAATATAACATATACAGATTGAAAACCAGTCTAATAGTCCAAAGAACATACAAAACATGTAAGACAACTGTGTGAAGTCAAGGCACACTTTTAGATATACTGTCCATACTGAATTACAATACTTTTCTCTGTCTCTTTTTTCTATTATCTTTCATTTTATACTATATATACATATATAGGTAAATATGTATATATGAATATACATTCAATTTGTCATGTAAGACAAACCATGATATATTTAAGCTTGTGTGTCTGAGTTATTTCATTAAGCTTATGGTCTCAAGGTGCATCCTCAGCAGGCTGTTCTCTCAGTCAATCCAATCTTCTCTTCTATTCACCGTTTGGCCCCTCTGTTTCTTTTGTTCTTCTTCATCTTACCTGCCCCTTGGCTATCATGCTTCTTTTCCACTTTAAGGTTCACAAATATATCAATAGGTTGCAACAACCTCAAAGCTTTCCTCAATCCTAAAATACAACTTCTTCCTCCCATATCCTCTTATTACTCCCACAAAGGTCTTAAACCCCCAACACTAACTGTTTGATCCACCTAAAGGTTCTCTAACAGATTGCCCCATATCTAGTTTTTCACTATTACTATTTCTATAAATTCTTTCCCTGCTGACCTACAATCCTCTTTAACCCATCCCTCTATCCTTTCCCTCTACTTCTCCTTCCACAATGCAGAATAACTGCTAAAAACAATATGACAGAGACCTTAAAAAGTACTGAGAAATAATACAAGTCTAATGGTACTTAGAAACTAGAGGATGACACACATGGAATAAAAACCTTGTTTACAGAAATCATAACAGAAAATTTCCTAAGCATGAGAAAAGAGTTCAACACACAGGTAAGACAAGCTTAAAGAACACCAACTATGATAGAAAAAAGAAGCTCCCAAGAATACAATGTAATCAAAATGTCATATAGCCAACAAAAAATCTGAATTTTTTAAACTGTCAGAATCCAAAAATCACATATAAAGATAAACCTTTTAGAGCTACAGCAGACTTCTCAACACAAAATTTAAAGGCCAGAAGAGCTTAAAGTGAAGTATTTTAAGCCTAAAAGCAAATCACTTCCAACCTAGATAAACAGATCTAGCTATATTTTCTTAAATAGATGAGAAAATAAGGGCATTCCATGAAAGAGAACAACTCGGGAGATTTATGAGCATTAAACTAGCACTCCATAAAATATTCAAAAATATTTAGACAGAGGCAAGAAAGCCAACAAACCCAAAACTCTGGATGAAATGAATATATCAAGTAAGGCAAATAGGTAAATAAATTTAAAAAAAAGAAAAGTAAAACAAAAACGTCATCAATAGTAGTAAAAGAGCACAGTGACAAGAATAAATCAATAACTTTTGGTAATAACTCTGAATGTTAACAACCCACCAGTTAAAAGATGCAGATTGACACAATGCATTGTAACAGTCTATTACACTCAAAGAAGCATCTAATCCATAAAGATATTCATGTACTAAAAAATCAAAGGACAGAAAGCAATCTTACATGCACAAGGATCCTGAAAACAAGAAGCCATAAGTTTTACTCTTAGACAAAGTAAACGCAGAAAAGACAAAGAAGGTTACAACATGTTAAAGGATTAATCCAAAAGTAAGCAATAACATTTATATATATATATGTATGTACATATATGGAACACCTATTTTTATAGAAAGTACTTACTGATGGGCATAAAAGACCCAATAAACATTAGCGGAATCATAGTGGATGACCTCAATATTTCACTTTCACAAAGAGAAAGATCCACTATCAAGTAAACAAAATTTTAAAAAGAAACATCACAGCTGAACCACTCCTTTCAACGTAAGGACCTAATGGACATCTTCAGAGTGTTCTAGCCTCTGACAAGAGAGTATGCATTCTTAACCCCACATAAAACTTTCTCCCTAAAGACCCCATATTAGTCCACAAAACCTATTTTAATCAATATGAAACACGGGGCCAGAGATTCAACTCAGTGCTTCCAGTTGCTGCCTGGCAAGCACAAGGTCCCTGGTTTGATTCCCGATAACCACATACAACAATGCAGGGCGTGGTGATTCGTGCCCACCAGCAATCAGTACCACACACCACAGTGCCAGGCATGGTGAATCATTCCTGTCATCCCAGCACTCGAGAGGCGGAGGCAAGAGGATTGCTGTGAGTTTAAGGTTAGCCTGGGCTACACAGTGAGCTCAGGGCCAGCCTGAGCTACAATGTGAGACCCTGGGTCAAAAAAGAAAAAAATCAATATGAAAAAATAGAAATTAACCTATGCTTGCTATCAGTTCATTACACCATGAAACTCAACATGAATCACAGTAGAAACTACAGAAAATTTAGAAATACCTGCAAACTTAATACGTGCCTGAAGACCCAATGAGTCACAAAAGAAATCAGGTAAGAAAATAAACAATTTCCGGAATCAAATGATAATGCCAGTACAATACACAAGACACTACAGACACAATGAAAGCAGCCCTAAGAGAAAAGATTATTCCTCTCAAAGCTCACCTTACCAAACCTGGAAAAGCTAAAATAAGTAACCTATTCAGGAACCTCAAGATACTTGAAAAAGAACAACAATACAAACCCAAATCAAAACTAAGAAGGGTATCATAGAGATCAGAACAGAAATTCATGAAATTAAGGGCCAGGGATTTAGCTCAAATTGGTACTGCACCTACCTTGGAAGTACAAAGGCCAGAGTTTGATCCCCAGTAACACCAAAAAAAAAAAAATTAATGAAATTAAAACTAAAAAACAATATAAAGAATCAATGAATTGAAGAATTATTTCTTAGCCAAACTTAACAAAAGAATGAGAGAAAAGACTCAGATCAGTGCAATTAGAAATTTAAAAAGTGAAAACACAACATATACCATGGAAATCTGAAAAATTAGCTGAACATATTAACTAATATGAAAAATTGTATTTCAACAATCTGGAAAACCTTAAAGAAGTGGAAAAATTTCCATATTCACACAAAGTAGCTAAACTAAACTGAAAAGACAAAAATTTTGAACAATTCAATAGCAAGCAATGAATTTGAAACAACAATTTAAAAACTTACTAACTAGGGCCGGAGGGTTAGCTCAGTGGTTCTGGCGCCTGCCTCGCAAGCTCAAGGACCTGAGTTCGATCCCCGGTTACCACATATAATGCTGGGCGTGGTGGCTCACGCCTGTCATCCCAGCACTCGGGAGGCGGAGACAGGAGGATTGCTGAGTTCGCGGCGGCTTGCCTGGGCACCATAGTGAGCTCAGGGCCAGCCTGAACTACAAAGCGAGACCCTGTCTCCAAAAAGAAAAAAATAAATAAATAAATAAATAAAAAATTTAAAAAAAAAACTTACTAACTACAAGAAGCTCAAATCCATATGGATTTACTGCTGAATTCAATAAATGAGTGTTTCCAAACTCATTTCTGGAAGCCACCATCACTCCAATCCAGAAACCAGATGAAGACTCAACTAAAGAAGAAAACTACAGTCCAATCTCCTTAACAAACATAGGTGAAAATGTTCCATAAAATATTAGAAAATAACAAGCAACATATTTTCAAAAGAATCACACAGTACAACCAAGCAGGCTCCATCCCAAGGTTATAATGGGGGTTCAATATAAACAAATCAACAAACATAATATGCTAAATATAAAAAGCAGCAGAATGAAGGACAAAAACCACAGGATCATATCAATAGTTACAATAAAAGCTTTTGACAAAATCAAATAATCCTTCATGATAAAAAAGAACCCTGAATACCGAAATACCCGTTCTCAATTTGGTAAAAATCATTTATAACAAACCAATAGTAAGATCATATTAAATGAGGAAATACTAAAAGCTTTCTCTCAAAAACCAGAAACAAGACAGTAACACCCACTAAAATAGCTTCTGTTCAATATAGTGTTTGAAATATTAACCAGAGCAATCAGGCAAGAGAAAGAAATGAAAGAGGTTGACATAGAAAAGAAAAAAGTCAAATTACTATTATTATTATTTGCAGTTGACATAATACTCTATATGGAAAGAATTCTAACAAAGAATTCTGCCAAAAATACTTAGAATTAACAACAAATTTCAGTAATGTAGCTGTATACAATATCAACACAACAAAATCAATAGCATTATGTATACCAATCAAGAACTGAGAAAGAAATTAAGAAAACAATAACATTCATTATAGCAGCAAGAAAAATTAAATACTTAGTAATTGGCCTAGCCAAGATAGGGAAGAACCCCTACAATGAAAATTACAGTATTCTGGGGAGGTTGAAGGGAGGTTCAAAAGTGTATCAGAAAACAGAAGGATGTCTCCTCTTCCTGGATAAGCAGAACTGATTTTGTCTAAATGGCCAAACTCCAAACTAATATATAAATTTAATGCAATGGTAATCAAAATGCCAACAGCATTCCTCACATCACTGCAGAAAACAATCATAAAACTCACTTAGAACCACAAGAGAATCAGAACTGCAAAACAACCCTGGGGAGTAAGAGCAAAGCAGGAGGCATCACAATATCTGACTTCAAGTTACACTACAAAGCTACAGAGATTAAAAAAAAAAATGGCATAATGGTGGCACAAAAATAGACAGGTAGGTCAAAGCAACCAAAAAGAGAATTTAGAAAATTTGCCAGACACATTCAGCTATTTGATCTACATCAAAGGGGTGAAAAATACATGTAGAGGAAAAGACAGCCTCTTTCACAAGTGGTATTGGTAAAATCATCTACCTCTATGTAGAAAATTAAACTGGTCTCACATTTCACCATATACTGAACAAAATCAAAGCAGATCAAAGATCTAAACATTAAACAAGAAACAATGAACCTTCTAGCATATAAAATAGGTAAAACTGTCGAAGTCATAGGGTAGGAAAGGACTACCTGAACAGAACTCCAGTTGCACAAGACATAACATCTGGAATCAACAAATGGGATGATGTGAAACTGAAAAACTTCCACACAGCAAATGGTACTGTTAGTAGAATAAAGACAAAACCTATAGCATAAGAAAAAAAAATCTGTACCACCTATCCTTCAGACAGAGGACTAATATCTAGAATACAGAACTAAAAATTTACGCACTCCAAAATAAGAGATCTAATAAAAATAGGCAAAATACTTTGCGGAAATAAAAGTTTTGTGTTTTATTTTCTTTTCGTTTCTCTTTTCTAAGACTCTTTTTTGGTTTATGTGTTGAAAAATGAATAACTACTTTGAAAATAATGATACCAAACGGGACCAAGGTGAATTAACTGCTGCTCTCGTTTGGTTATGGAATTTTGTTTCACTTTTCATAAAATAAATAAATGGACAAATGAAATGGATAGATACTTCTCAGAAGAGCAATGGCCAATAAACATGAAAAATTCTCTATCATCTTTGGCATTAGAATAATGCAAATTAAAAGAGCAATGTGATTTCATCTTATACCAAAAAGAATGACAATGACCAAGAAATAAAATGGTAGTAACAAATATTGGTGTGGCTGGGTTACAAAAGTAATACTTTTGCTGGGCATGGTACAGGCCCATGCTTGTCATCCCAGCACTCGGGAGGCAGAGGCAGGAGGATTGCTGAGTTCCAGGCTTGCCTGGGCTACACAGTGAGCTCAGGGCCAACCTGAACTACAAAGCAAGACCCTGTCTCAAAAAAAAAAAAAAGTAATACTTTTACATTTTTGGTGGGATGATGAACTAACATAACCGTTACTGAAATTGGGATATAGATTACTCAAAAACTAAAAATAGAAATCCCATTTGACCCAGATATTGCCTTTTTACATATCTCTCTCAAAAAAGCTAAATATATATTTAAGTTATATATGCATACTAAAGCTTATAGCAGCACAATTCTTTTGTTTTTTTTGTTTGCTTGTTTGTTTGTTTTTTGGAGACAGGGTCTCGCTTTGTAATTCAGGCTGGCCCTGAGCTCACTATGGTGCCTAGGCAAGCCGCCGCGAACTCAGCAATCCTCCTGTCTCTGCCTCCCGAGTGCTGGGATGACAGGCATGAGCCACCACGCCCGGCACTGTAGTATGCGGTGTTGATTGTTGGTGGGCGTG
>PVIC010012218.1:0-40042 GCA_004025085.1 Thryonomys swinderianus | reverse complement strand
CTCAGCAATCCTCCTGTCTCTGCCTCCCGAGTGCTGGGATTACAGGCGTGAGCCACCACGTCCGGCTATGCATCAGCTTTTTAAATGACCTTCCCACAGGGTAACAGTGTCTCTCTTGTGGGGTTTGTGAAAAAAAAATCAGTGGAACAAAAGCAAGTGAAACACACAAAAACTGTTTTATGCTATGTAAATACTAGTGGACAATACCAGTCCACAGAGGCATCCGCTAAGAAACCCTTCTGTGGAACCACAAACGAACGACTCCAAGTTTCTGCAGAGAGAGACCCGCACACTGACGCTTAATGTGACACACCGAAGAATGGAAATATCTCAAAGTTAGTTAAGGTAAAACCGTGCTGCCAATTCACTGGGTGACCAAATTCAAAATAAATTGAAGAAGTAAAATCCAGTAACTTTTTTTAAAATCTCAGAACTGTAGAGAATTAGATTGTGCCTCTGAAGTAATAAACTGACACCGGCAAGCCACGGATGAGCCCAGTGACCTTGGAATGAGCTTCGCTCAGGGTCTCTTCCCGCCTGTCCTTCTGCTCACCGCCCTGAGCTCACGTCCCGACTCTCAGCAGGCCGCTGCCCTCCTTCCCAGACTCTCCAGCGGCTCCGCAGGTCGGGTTCCGCCGCATCCCGGAAGACAAGCGTTCCCACACGCCTAGGGGAGCCGCTCTCCAGAGCTGGTCTCCCGGCAGCCTCCGGCAGATCTTTCTGCTTCCGTCCCGCCCGCCCTCCACCCAGCAATGACTGGTCTTTTTGAAAATGAAAGTGTCATCACATCACAGTCCTGATCAAGTCTTCCCCTGTCTCCTGTAACTTTACTCCGCGTACATCTACCTTTCCAACACGGCCCGAGGCCTCCCGTGCGCCGGCTCCTGACCCTCTCTCCAGCTTCACGCCCCTCTCACGGCTGCCCCGAACCACACCGCACCTGCCCGCCCCATCACATGGCTCTGCAGGGCTCTGGCACTGCCTGCTCTCCTCGGCCCCTCGCTCACCGCGCCTCTCTTTGCTTGCCCGTGCCCAGCTCCACCTGCAGGTGACCGTCCTCAGCTCCGCACAGCTCCGCAGTCCGCCCGTCCCCTCCGCCCTGCTTCTGACACCTGCGGCTCCCTGAGCTGCGGCTGTCCGTGCTGACCGCGTCGCTGCCGTGTGACTTGTCCGGGAGTCTCTCTGGCCGGCGGCTCGGGGACGCCCCCACTCAGCACCGGCCCAGGCCCTGGACCGAGCGTGTGCCGGCTCTGCGGCAGCTTCACAGCGAAAGTGCTGCACGGAACTTTTCATCAAACCAACAGCTTTTAAAGGCATATGAAAAGCCACCACCCACCAACTTGAAAGTGAGGGAAAAGTTCAGATGTCTTTGATTTCTAAGATAAATACCAGGTTTGTTCTCTGACTGTGGTTCTCACGGAGAACGCTGAATGGTCTAGTGCTCGGGCGGAATGAAGCTGCTTTTTACCTGACTCTATGAACCAAACTAGAAGCACAAAACATTTCAAGGGGTGTCATCTGCGCTAGACAACGGAGTCTGTTTCCAGGATGCAAAGCATGGAGCACTGAAGTCCAGAGAACTTTCCACAAATCACAACTTCCCATGGCTTCCCAAGGTCTGATGTTACATTTGGATCACATTTGCTGTGTGTGTCTGCTGTACTTTGGATCCACTGTGTCACCCAGAGGCCCAAAGTCAAAGGCCTGGTCTCCTGCTTGGGGATCCTGGGACACAGGGGATCTTTAAGAGGCGTGGCCTAGTGGAAGTGATGTCACCACAGGCATGGCCTTCAAGGGGATATAAGGATCTCCACTCTTCTTCCTCCTTTTTGCTTCTTGCCCACCATAAGTGAGCAGCTTGCTCCATCCTCTGCTTGCCACAGGCACAGAAACAATGGAGTCCATCTACCTGTGGACTGAAACCTCCAAAACTGATCATCTCTCAGGTGTTTTATTATAGCAATGGAAAGCTGACAAACACAACAGCAAAGCCTGAAAAACTCTGACACCTATTTCACAAGTATATCCATGGTTTAGAAGAGAACACCGCAGAGACAGTGCTTAGAGTGCACAAGGAGACTCCTAGGAGGACAGCCTTCCGGACCCACGACATATGTGCGAGGAATCCAAACCCTACTCAGACTATTCCAACCAGCATGGGCCAAGTCAATTTGGGAGAGACAATTAAAGAAGATACATTTTTAAGAAATACTAAGGCTGTTGAGCTGTTCCTTTTTTTCACTCTACTTTATTTCACGAAATGAGCTTTGCACTGCAAGAGGCAAAGCAAGGCAGGCTCCACTCCAGAGGGAAGGCCTGGTGTTACTCTACTTTAATACCCGATACAGTGCAGCCCCAAGGAAAGCTCTAAATATTGTTTATTGAACAAAACTAGAAATACTTTAAAAATACCTCCCTACACCTTAGCTCTGCTTAGAAAATATTTCTCCTCTACTGATTTTTGGTGGCTCTTTGGCAGAGGGCAAGGTAGTATTTGATTTTTACTATGACTACTCATGGTCACAGACCTAGAACTCTAACACCACCCTCCACACACCTACAGATAACGGTTTACTCTTTGCTGTTTTTCTCAAATCAGCAAAGAAGCATGAAAAATCTTCCTAGGAAATATGTCACAAAAGATGTGAATCATGCTGAATTTTCAGAAAACTTCCTCTCTCTTGGCCTGGATGCTAACCATTCAGGAAAGCTGATGTCACAGTATATAATAAAACTCTGGGAAAATGTAATTGTTTTGCAGTATTTCCAGGTGCAGTCTATGTCCATGGATCCACCAGACACTGCCTTAGCCTTCTACACTGGCTCTGTGTGCTTCTACTCAGCAGTAGCTATCATGATCCTGCCAAGGAGGAAACTGAGCCCTGGGTAGTAACTTAAGCAATTCACACCTTCTACTATCCCAAGGGAAAAACCGACTGTCCCCTTCCCGTGAGAGCTTTGTCAGCCTAGAGTCCTACATGAAACAGAAAGATGGCAGACATCTCCTTCCCTCCACCTAAGAACCTTCAGTCATTCAACCAAGACTGAGGACATTAGAGCACCCCAGAAGACTTGTCGGGGCGGGAGAGTAGAAGGAGAGGAAAAAAGTGAAGTGGCTCAGAGGATTTCTTTCTCTTGTTTGCGCCTTATATGGTACTGTTGAAAAATCTACAGATAAGCATCTTAAATCATGGCAAATTACACACTGCATGCTGGTGACTCGGTCATGGAAAATTATGAAGCTACGTGATGTCTCATTTGTTGTGCTGAAAACAAATGTAAATAAATTACTGCGAGAATCTCATTTACATTTAGAAATTCATCCTGATGCATGACATGACTACCGATTTTTTAAAGAGACTTTGAGAAAAAAATGCCACTCATTAAATCCAGATCATGAGGATCATAGTGTGAGCTTGATTTGGTGCACACTTTTCAGAAGCAGAAAATCTGTTCTTTCCTAACAAGAGAAACACGAACTCCCCCACCCGTGATACCCCCACGGGGACAGGAGGCAGCACGAAGCCCAGGGCTGTTTCTCTGTTTCTAATGATCTATCTGCTGTCCCCCAATCAGAGAAAACCCTCCAGAGCCTGTGAGCGAGGCTATTTTGCTACCCGGGAGTGAGGATGCTTTTGGCTGGTCCAGCCGTCCTCTCTCACCCCATTGCACCCATGACCCATGGGAACTGGCAAGGGTTAACAGGACGCATGGCACTCACTGGCTCCTGCACGGATCAGACTCATCATGGCCAATTCATTCCCACTCTGGGTGACCAACCGCACTACAAAGCCAGGGACTCCCCTTGACTAAGGCTTGCTGCTACCGATGCCCAGCACAAGAGACAACTGACCTAAAAAGACAGATGTAGAGTACAGGCAATGGATGGGATTTCAGCACACACGATAAGGGCTTCCGGTCCGGGGTGCTGTCAGGCTTGAGGCTATGTTTAATCTGTCCTGCCTACCTCTCCCAAGATGGCACTCACATCACCCAGGGCAAAGGCGATCACTCAGGACACAGGGACCACAAGTCACAGCATATGAGGGTGGTGAGGGAACTCGGGAAAGCACTTAGCCAGAGTTCTGAGGCCCATGGGAGCCAGGAGGCGCAGGGGTGCTTCCCAGGAGCCTTCGCTGCGGCCTGTGCCTTCCGCCTCCCACTCCAAGGGCTCTGCCTTCCGGGGAGGCCTGGGCCTCAGCCTCTTTTCCTCTGCAGCTGCGACAACGAACTCATTTTCTAGCCCTTCAATTTGCTCCCATCTTTGTTTTTTTTTTTTTCCTTTCTTCATTCTAAACAGATATGGCAAAGAAGTTGAGTCTTACTTTCTGCCCCACAAGGGTGAAATACAACTATCTCCTAAATAGGGATATTATGGTCCACTCAGCCTCAGTCACAGCAGAATATTTACATAAGCCTGAAGAGGCCTGAGAGTTTATTGGTTAGGAGAAAAATAAGCAGGCCATGAAATAATTATTTTTCATTGTGCCTGCCAAAGCCATTCAGCCAAAGGCTAAATTGAGCTGCTATTGTGATTATTTGAACTGTGGAGCCAAAAGTCTTTGCTGCGAAGCAGCCCAGCTGTCCTGAATTTTGTTCTGATGGCTAGTTTTCATTCTGGCTCAGATTCTGCCAAAAAACGTTCCCAAAATGGGAGTGTGGGAGAGTTGCTTCACCCAGACCCACGTCAATTACCGACTTAGGGCCATTCGGAGAACTCGATTATTAACAAATCACTTCCTGAAACTGTTATGACAGGGTCCCCATATGCAAATGGCAGGCTGCTCATATGCACAGCAAGACAGGGAAATTAAAATGAAGACTTCCTAAATTTACTGACAGTCATTTCTTTAATGCTGATTCCCCTGTACGACGGATGAGCTCTTCCCCACGGGCTTTGGGCTGCCAGGCCATAGCAAGTGTGGTCTGCGGCCTGCGGCCGACAGGCACTTGCCCTGTGCTTGCCTGGCACCACGACAGGTGTGTCCAGTGACTGCAGGATTCCACGACCCACTGAAAGGGCCCTGCTGGGGCTTTGGGAAGCAACGCATGCCCTGTTTATTCAGTGGGGCTCTTCCAGCCCCCAGAGCAGGACCTGCTCCTGCGGGCACTCGGTCAGGATCCATGGAAAGGACTGGAGAAGCAGAGGAGACTGAAGACTGCTAGCCCCTGGGATTCGCGAATCGGTTCACCCCACCTTCCCAATTAAGGTGAGGTGCAGCTACATGTCAGCCCCACTGTATAGCAAGTAACAAAAAAGAGGTTGGAGGCCTACAATTGCATTTGAAAAACAGAAATGGTTTTACATTAATGGTCAGATATAACATATATGGTTTTCAAAGAAATACTGGAGTCATGCATACTACAGGGCAGACCAGGTGGGTGGTCTTGGTTTGGGGAATTCGGACACCAGCACCAGAGGTTAGAGTCGCATGGGACCTTCATGATCGCCCAGTCCATACCCTCTCGGCCGCAGCAAACATGAGTGCCTTTCCATCACCCACCACCACAGGGACCTTCTTGATTCTTAACCTCTTTATCTCTCTTCTTCCCTTTTCCTCTCCACTTCCCCTCACCCACATCCATCTTTATCCTCTTTCTTCTCCCTTGCCCTGCCTGCTGGTAGGTCAACCCGCAGCCCACTGTACAAGCTGCCAAAGCATTTTTAACCTTGCTGTCTCAGACTACATATAAAATGTAACATATAGGGCCGGAGATTTAGCTCAGTGGTTCCAGCGCCTGCCTCGCAAGCGCAAGGTCCTGAGTTTGATCCCAGTAACCACATACAATGTGGGCGTGGAGACTCACGCCCACCAGCAAATCAATACCACATACCACAGTGCCAGGTGTGGTGGCTCATGCCTGTCATCCCAGCACTCGGGAGGCAGAGGCAGGAGGATTGCTGAGTTCAGGGCTTGCCTGGGCTACAGAGTGAGCTGAGGGCCAGCCTGAACTACAAAGCGAGACCCTGTCTCTAAATAAATAAATAAATAAATAAATAAATAAATAAATAAATAAATAAAATGTAACACATAGGGCCAGGGATTTAGCTTAGTGGTTCCAGCGCCCGCCTAGCAAGTGCAAGGTCCTTCGTTCAATCCTGGCAACCACATACAACAATGACTCATGCCCACCAGCAGTCAGCACCATACACTGCGATGCTGGGCGTGGTGGCTCACACCTGTAATCCCAGCACTCGAGAGGCAGAGGCAGAAGAATTGCTGAGTTCGAGGCTCAGGGCCAGCCTGAACCACAAAGCAAAACCCTGTTTCAAAAAAAAAAAATTATCATTTAGTTAATATATATGTAATAAAACTTTTTTGAAATTTATTTTTAAAAGAGGGAAAAAAAGAGAAAAGAGCAGGCCACACGCACTGTGCAGACACACATCGCAGTCTGACGCTCAGCCCCTCATGGAGTCCTCACAGCAGCGTGGAGAGGCGGATGCTAAATTCACTCCGAAGGGCACATGTGGCAGGGAGGAGAGGGGTGACGTGTTTGACACGGCCCAGCCAATCAGCAGAAGAGAGGGGTTTGGGGACACACTTCTCACCCTCCCCAGAAGGAAATTGAGCGCGAGCGTGGAGGGTCAGGAAAGTGCCCACATCCGCTTGGCCGGTGAGCAGCGGCTCCAGCCCGCAGATCCCCCCACATGCGCAGTCCCCTCCCCCAGCATCCTGCTGGGGACCACAGGCCGGAAGGCTGAGGACAAGGAGGGGCCCAGGGTGCAGAGCTCCCCTTTCTGGTCCTGGGGCCCGTGGCACCATAGTTTCCAAGAATTAAAAATCTCAGGACTAGAAAGCCGCGTCCGGAGAGGGCCTCTGTACTGTGGGAATAAGGCAAGGCTGGTTTAGCATATGTTCCTAGAGAATGACTTTGCCAGTTTTCAGTCATTAAGAATAAAAGCTCAGTAGGGTGACGTCTATTCCAAATAACGGCAGCCAAAAATAAAACTCTCTTCAAAAAACTTAAAATCACTCTAGGGCTTTCGGTTCTAACGTTTGGGGTAAATCCATATGGATTACAGAAAAAGTAAATGCACAAGAAAATTAACTCTTTTTGGGTCAAGGACAGTGGGGAAAGTCAAACTGAGGGCAAGTCATTTTCAGAGGCTAACCTTCTCCCACACACCTCCCAAGGCCAATCACCAATAAAACTCAGTCTCCAAATTTGACCCCTGACCGTTGGCCACACCCTTGTGTGAGCAGCCAGTGGGGTCCACGCTTACATTTTAGAAACCCAGGATCAGAACCCTGCTAAAGTCACGTGTCTTGAAACATGATTGGTCAAATGCTGATCACACCCATAAATTCTCTCACAGAAACATAGCCAAGCCCATGTCCAAGGAAGGCCTTCGCCTGGGACAGCTCCTGTCTGCTCATCAGTTCCGCTGTCATTTCTTTTCCACAGTCCTGCAAGGTATCGCTGTGTCTCTCTCCGATGCTCTATGTACCATTCCCATCTAAAATAAAACCTGGCTGGAGAGGAGAAGAAAACGCTAGAGAGAACACTTCTTGCGAAACAGTGAAAGCTAAACCATGGCCCCAGCAGGACAGCTCCCTCCCGGGAGGTCCGCAGTGCGAGGTCTCTCCACCTACCTTCGGCTTTCCCACCTCTCCCACGGCCGTGGGAACCCACCCAGCTCCCTGCGCTTTGATTCCTATCGGACTCCGAGGCCTGAAAGAGCCTGAGCTGCGGCCTGAGTGACAACGCTGCTCCCCCTGGCTAGGTTCTCTCCCGATCTGCCCGTCAGCCAAAAGGGGGCGAGGGACATCTCTCTCTGTGAGACTCGGGGAGGTGGCCAGGAAATACATCCTTTCGATTGAACTCAGTGAGAGCCGGACCCGAACGCGCCACCGTCCCTGGAAGAGCCTTCGCGTGACAAGCGTCTTAAAGACACCACTCACTGCTGATTACAAAGTCCGTAAACCATCCAGGCGCTCGGGACTTCAGTTCTTCCCGAGAGGGGAGGCCCCAGCACGCGGGGCCCTGGACAACCCCACACGCCCCGGCCTGGAGCCGCAGACCAGTGCGATGCTCTCCCCTCTGGTCACACAGCTCTCCTGGTGGGGCTGTCTGATCCTTGTGTGATTCACGTGCAGCCTTTTCTGGCAGAGCTGCCTAAGGGATCAGTAACCCCCAAAGTTGTGGTGAATATTAACCATATTAACTTTGCAGCCTGCAACCTACCGTAACCCACAAGCAGCCCACGGCGCCTTCCGGGTGACTCGCTTAACAAAAAACCCCCGACAGAGCCCTGCCACATAGGTCAAGCTCCCTGAAAAGGGATGCTCACTCTGCGAGTCACCATCAAGGCTGCTGCACCCCCAAACCAAGCCTGCGATGGCGGAGTATCCATGGTTTCATCAATGGCCGGATTTCCTTTCCAGGCCTAGCTGTGGTCCAAGTCCAGCAGGATCAGTCAAAAAGATGCCTCTGCAGAGGCAGGAATTTTAAATGTTTTAGGTAACGTTTTAAAAATATCTCCAAAGGCTACCTGTTCATCCTGGCCCCCAAGCAGGCTGTCCCCAAAACAACTTCCTAATGACCACCTTCACTGTGGAAAACAGAATAACTTTTCATGACTGTCAACACCAAATAGAAAAAAAAAAACGAATACGGTTTGGGCAGCCATTATAGATAGAGGAAACGGCCACTGATCTTCTGCTCAGGGACAAGTGCCTCTTACAGATGATCTGCTCCCCCAGACCCCACTTGCTCTCACGCTCTCTCTTTGCACCGTTCCTCTTCCTCACAAGCGCCCTTCAGCCTTTGCAGGCTGCCCTCACAGGGGGGACCCTGCGGCACTAGAAATCGAGTTAAATCTCAGGGCCTGGAACCTTCGTTCTGCGTAACACTCTACACTTAATTGCTCCTGCCACTTAGCGACCTAATTATGTTGTCTAGAAATGGAGACAAACAATAGATTTCTTTTTTTTTTTTTTAAACAGAAACTGAAACTGCAGAGAGCCGCAAAGCACATCACTGACGTCAAACTAAAGGTGGAGAAGAGAAGTTTGACGTCCAGCAATCGGCAGCCCACCTTGCAGAAGGAAGCTACGCCCAGCGTGGAAGGTAGGAAGAGAGCAAGGCGAAGTGGGGTTCCCAGTGGGGTCTGGGGTTCTGTGAAGGCTCCAGGCATCAAAGACAGAACATCTGGGAGTGGTAGTACACACTGGTCATTCCAGCCCTTTGGAGGCTGAGGCAGGAGGATCACAGATTCAAGGTGAGCCTGTGCAACTGAAAGTCAGCTGGGGTGCACAGTGAGATTCTGTGTCCAAAACACCCCTGCAAAAAAACCCAAATCAAACAAATAAAAACACAGACAAGGCTTCCCCTTTAGAGGTTGGATGAATGCAAGAAGCCTTCTGTAGGAAAAGTGTAACCTGTGCCTAATCTTTGTGTCAGTTTAGCCTGGTCCTGCTCTTCCTGTCTTTACAGGCTTCCAGGTGCCTTATTTTGCAGATTAGGAAAGAAGACAAACAATAACCTGGCATTTACCCCCATTTTCTAGAAGCTGTAACAAGAATCCCAGAAAGTCGTGAAGAACTTCCTCTCTGGACGCCATCACTGGAGCGTCTCCCCGATGCACCTGCTCTCCAGGTGCTCTTTGCAGACCTGGGGACCTAACACCACAGCCCCGTATTTCAGCTGTAGGGAGGGAAGGAGTCTGGCCCTGTCGCCACTACCATTCCATGTGGAAAACAGAAGGACAGGAAAGATCCATGCTGGAAGTGACAGGTACAACTGTTGTCCCGAGACCCCATGCCCCAGGAAGGCTCCGTGGGGGTCAGAAAGACACTGCACTGCAGGAGAAACCATACAGTGCTCAGACCCCCAGGGCCAAGGCTGGGCCAGTAGAAGCGCCCGCCAGCCCCCAGGGAGGACACGCTATGCAGATGTCTGTCTGTCCAAAGCCGGGAGGGGCCCAGGCCTTGCCTGGCAGCCAAGCTCACACACGTGTAGAGCCTCTCACCAAAATAACTCTTCCCGAGATGCAGCTAAGAGAAACTGGGCTGAATAGTGTGTCTTCAGGAACGGTGAAGTTCAAGAGTCCACCATCACTAAATACAGTGGGCTCTCAAATTACAACTGGCCTGACAAGCAAACAACTTGGGTTAGGAGTGCAATTTCAGTTTTAATTTAGAACCAAATCCTTGAGTTAGGACCCAAATGCCGGCTGCCTTTGTTTTTCGATGGTCCCAGATACAGGCTTACCCTTAAAGAATCTCCAAGTAGCATGACAACGTCCTCTCCTGCGTGGGCTTCACTGTGAAACCCTGGGCCAGTGTCTGTAAGGACACAGATCTGCCTGTGTGCAGGAGGGAGACTCTGAGGGCTGCAGGGAGGAGCCTGGGCCTTCACTGGCCAACTTTAGTCACAACCAGCCCTCTAGAATGAATTGAGTTTGTAAGTCAAGGGTCCACTGTATACGAGTAGTTTTTCTGACAAAATGAGATTGACAAAAAATATTTTTCAGCCCTTGGAAGTATGCAGTAAATGCAGATACACTCATGTAGGTGAGGGGTGTGTGCACGGGTCACCTACCTGCCTACAGGGACACAGGGCACAGTTCTTGAACAGTTTGCTGACAACTCTGTCGACCCTCAGTTCTTTTGCACCCGATAGTTTTCTAGGCCGCACCCCAGAATAGGCCTAAGGATCACACCCTGTGCACCTGCTCTCCTTAAAGCGAGGCTGTCACCACCAAGAAGAGCCTTCCCCATATGTACACAGCTGCCCCAGCCCCCCAAAAGAACAAATACCTCCTCTCCTGTCCCCCTTCAAATCTAAAGTCCTTGTGCATCACAACAGCTCCGAGTATAAGACCAGTTCTCTATAAACTCCAAAAGAAAAAGGAAAAGGAGGCAAAATTAATTCTTACCCTTACCTTTGGCAGCTTTCGAGACCTTCGGCCATGACTTACCTGTATAAATAGAAAGAGCTAATTTGCTATAGGAATGCCCAGGGGCGAACATGTCCTGGGTAATGAAGTGTTCAACCTATGCATGACTAACCAGCTGGTGGGCCAGTGTAAAAGCAGAGGGCATAAAATAGGAAGAAAAACTGATTAGCAGCTAGTTTGTAAAGGAGTCCAAGGAAAAAGCCCTTTCTTATATGAGCCAGCTTAAAAATGGGCTAGAAGGGGAAGATCAACTTGAACTTGTCACCAAGACACTGGGTAGCCCTTGGCAGCTGTCTGTGTCTTTAAAACTCACCAGACCAGGAGACTGCAAGGAAGGGAGCAAAGACACCGAACGGCTTCCAAAGTCCCTGCCCGATGCAACAGGTCCTGCCAGTTGTCATAAAGTTAATTTTCTAATACGTTACGAAACGCGTTCTATAAAGTGGAAAACTATGCCTGGGCTTCGAGTCCATTCAATTTTCTCCCTGGAGCACTCTGCAAGACCACACTTGGCTTTAAGTACCGCCAGACCAATTCATTAAGAAAAAAGGGTCCAGTCTCGAGCCAGAATATTTATACACTTGACTCAGACACAATCTATTCCGGGGGATAATTTCCCAAGCTGAATGCACTCCAGGTTTTCCTATTCATAATGTCCTGGGCTGGTCTGTGACTCCCTTAAGTGAGGAGAAAAAGATTTAGGTCCAAAAGACAAAAATGCACACTGTCTGGAAGAAAAGAGAAGGCTGACAACGACCCAGAGCTGGCAGCGAAGGACCCGGATGAAGGGGATGGCGCAGAGGCAGGGCCCTGCATATGCACACATGACATGCATGCCACATGTGTGTGAACAAGCACCCTCAGCCACCTCCCACCACACAGGGCCCAAAGCCCAGGCCACCCCACATCTTTCCCCTGCGGCCTGCAGGGTACCCCTCACCCACCCGCCACTCGCTTGCCACATGGAGGAGCAGGGGCTCAGCTAGGACCAAGTTACCGGAAAAGCCAGCATTTCCCTACGACCTTCAGCCCCAAGGTCATCAGTGCCCTGGAAGGGTGAGAAAGCCGCTGGCTGGTAAAAACAATCTGCGGCTCACCCCGCGCTGTGACTTCAGACAAACCACTAAGCCTCTCGGATCCTCGTCCCCCTCACTTACAAAGTAAAGAATCACACTAGAGGACATTTGTGGTTCCGTGGAGGAAAAGGCGCAGCAGGAAGAAACCGAGCCCTGGGGAAGAACGGAAACTCTCACCTCACAGGCTTTTCTTTTTCGGCCAGATTTTTGTAATCAAGTGTCCTAGTTCTCTGGGACCCAGGCGTTTCCTGGAATTAGGGATTTTCTGCTCGCAAAAGAGCTAAGGCCAGGCCATTTCTGCACAAAACAGGCCAGACTGGTCACTTCAGATCTGATCAACAACAACCCAGAACTATGCTACCTTCTTACCAAGGGTACCCAGCACGAATCCATCTCTTTCCCAGAAATAGCTGCTTTAATAGAGCTGCGTGTTGAGCTTTTGCCTCTCCTACTTTCATTGCCTTTTAATTATAGAAAATTACATTTTTAAGAAGCTCTGCACTGACCATTCGGTTCTTGCGTTTTATTAGCTTGGATCAGACCCCACCACCTTCCCAGGCTCCTCACCTCGCCCTAGAACACACTGAGCTCTCAACACAGTCTTCCTGGGGACGGAGACTCCACGGGAGAACGCCGTGGGGCGTGGAGATTCTCAACGTGCGGTCCCCCGCGTGACAAGTCAGCGAAACGAACAGCTTTCCTTCTTCTATGCTTGTGCTTCTGCAGCCCCGACTCTTAAAAATGCTTTCCTTATTTTGAGAGAGGGTCTCGCTGAGCAGTCCGGGCTGGCTAGAGCTTGTGATTCTCCTGCTTCAGCCTCCGGAGTGCTGGGATTGCAGGTGTGCGTCATCGCCCCCAGCTCAGGGTGGAGCTCTGAAAGTGTTTCCAACTGTTTGTCATTGTAATTACTTGAACTGGAGATAAAAGAGAACCGAATGTGACCCCGCTGCCATGGAAAAGGGCATCGAAGTGAAACTGCAAACCCAGACAGCGCGCGCACCCCACGCTGGGGCCCTGCACGGGGGTGTTTGTTTGCTTCATTGTTTGGGGCAGGTGTTTTGACAACTGCGGGTGCCATGGCAGCACACGTCACTGTCACAAGCGGCTGAAACTTGAAGAGGGAGATCCCTTCTCCCCAACGGCAGGGAACTGCTCTCCGGCCCGGGGCTGAGGCCTCCCTCTCCGTGTGCTCTGTGCGCAGCACCGGTGCCCACTCTTCTGTGCACAGTTCGTTTGCTCAGACGGAAGCCTGACCTCCCAGAATCCTTTGCTCACGTCAGGAAGCTGACGGTGGGTGCCGGCTCAGGTCCCCCGCGGGCTCTGTGTGGACAGCGAGTGGCCCGAAGGACCCTGCTGGGCCCCCTCTTCCACCCTGAGAAGCGCGAGCCTGGCTGTGGGGACCCCGGTTCCAGGGGTCACCTGCTCCAAGCCGCTTCACCCGAGGCCACTGCGTGCGAGCTCAGGGCAGGAGATCCCGACGCTTCCACCTTCCCAGACCTCCCGCCCGTCGGCCCCCTCTCTGCCGAGGTGACGCCCGGAAGGGTCTTGCGCTCTCGCTGAGGCTGTTTAATGCTTTCAGCACTAGCCGCGTGTCCGCAGCACACAGTGGCTGCCCTCAGCGCGGGCGGCACGCGGGCACAGCTCATCTGAACTGTTTTCACCTCCTGCCTGTCCCGCCTCTCCGCCCTCCCGACAGCTGGTGCCCTTCCCAGCCGCAGCAGCTCTATTCTCATCATCTTTCCCTTCAATGCTGCTTTTCCCTTCTTCTTCCTGCCTTCCCTCTCTTTCATGCTGCCCCATCTATCTGGAAAAGATCTTCCTGCTCCCTGTTTATCCCACTTCTACTTTGCTCTTTATTTGTGTATTATTTATATTTGGAGGATTGTGTAAGTCTCACGTGTGTTTGGCTCCCCTCACTTTGGAAACCGTCCCCTGGCTCCGCCCCCCACCCCTCCCGCCTGTGAGTCCCGCTCAGTATCACCGAGGGACTTTTCACCGCTGGGCAGCGCTGGGCACAAAACAAGCCCACACCGCGGCGTCATACGAAACACACCCTCCGCGAGAGGGCTGTGGGGCACGGGACGCCCTGTGTGGGGAGCCGCAGCCTCCACTCCCCTGCGCGTCCCTTACCGACGTGCTGCGTTGCCGTGCTTGGCGCATTCCAAGGTCTGACTGTCGGGCCCCCCCTGGCGGACGCCAGACGCACAGGCTGCCTGGAGCTCCCAGGGGCGGCTGGGCGACCCGACGGGGCGGCTCCCCCCACAGAGCACGGCCCAGATGCAGACCCGCTGACCGGGAACCCCCGGCGGCGAGCCCCCTGGGTCTGCTGGGCGGATTAAGGGACGAGGTATAACAAGTGCCCAGAAAAGATGCGCTCTCGCACGGGGTCAGCTGTGCTACCGCCGGCTGTGCGGGTACCCGAGAGCCCGCGTTTCCAAGCTCCCCACCTACGAGCACCTCCATTTTCCCTGATTCTGTTTTCTCCTCCAGTCTTCATGAATCCAGCCCCTTCCCAGCACTAGCTCCGGCCACGGAAGTGAGATACACAGGGAAGAACAAGAACAAAAAGCCACTGGGCTCCACAATATTTAACAGGATATTTATATTTCATCCACAAATCAAAAACTTGAATCAGATAAAAACTACTTCAGCGAAAAACAACAGGAGCACCGGAGTTCCGTGGAGACCTGGGACTCCTGTGTGACCGTGGGGCCCCCGGTGACTCCGGCCCAAGGGTCTCCCCGGTTGTCGAGCGCCCAAGAGACAGGCACCCAGACAGTGAGCCAGGCGGGTGGGCAGCCCCTGGCGCGTGCTCGACCAAGCGGGTCCCTCCCTGGCGTTTGGCAATGCCAGTGCTGCGAGTTGGAAAACCCCTTCCTGGATTGAGCTGGCAAATATCAACCACCACAAAAGACTCCACCCCGCTCCACCACCCAGGTGCCACTTCCGGGCTGCACTCTGGGGCCCAGACCAGGCTCAGAATCCGCAGAAACTGAAGGAACTGAGGAAATGTGTGGAACAAGACTCCTGTCCTCCTGTGGACTGCCGGTGTCCTGAGATTCCTCCCTAAACTGCACACAGAGTAGATTTTAATGGGACACATGCACGCGCGCGTGCACACACACACACACACACACACATATCCTTTTGTTTTGTTTTTGTTTTTGAGACAGGGTCTCGCTTTGTAGTTCAAGCCGCCGCGAACTCAGAAGTCCTCCTGTCTCTGCCTCCCGAGTGCTGGGATGACAAGCGTGAGCCACTCCTTTTGTTTTTTTACAGGAGTATTTATTCCCACATTTTTCCTGATTCAACTAAATCCGATTTAAGTTCCCTTTTCAAAACCACATAGGCACACAAGCTTTACCCAACCTCTTTTTGATTATTTTTACAAACCGTGGCTATGTTCTCGAAAGGCCTGCATTTTGTGTACTCTGTCCTTGGGCCTTGAACTCGAGCTCCTAATCCTCTCATGGTCACAGAGTGATCAACGTGGCTACATCCACTGTGTCCTCAGCTTCGTAGGTTGGCTCCATGGTAACACGGGGAAATGCAAACACCCCCTGCCCACGCCCCGTACGCACTGGAGCAGAAAAAGAGACAGCAAAGTGAGGGCGGCCCCGGGCTGCTAAGCCGAACTTAATGCAGTGACACTGCCTACAGGGTACGAAGTTCCCTCGTGTGCTGCTGCTTCTGTTTCATATGAACTTGTTTTTCTGGATGAGAGATTTAAAATGTGTTTTATGGGCCGGAGGGTTAGCTCAGTGGTTCCGGCACCTGCCTCGCAAGTGCAATGTCCTGAGTTCGATCCCCGGAAACCACATACAATGCTGGGCGTGGAGACTCACGCCCACCAGCAATCAATACCACATACCACAGTGCTGGGCGTGGTGGCTCACGCCTGTCATCCCAGCACTCAGGAGGCAGAGACAGGAGGATTGCTGAGTTTGAAGCTTGCCTAGGCTACATAGTGAGCTCAGGGCCAGCCCGAACTACAAGGCGAGACCCTGTCTCAAAAAAACAAAACAAAACAAAAAAAAAAACATGTTTTATAAGTGACAAAGATGTTTGGTCGATCATGGAAGGTGAACAGCTATCGAGTCCAAATCTGTCTTCTGCATGTCCGCACTCCTTTGCGCTCCATGCTCCAGGATGACAGAAGGGAAGGTTCCCCAGGCACCGTGACCTGGGCTCCTGACAGACAGGAAACCTGACAGACGGCCCCTTCTTACTTCCCATACCACCTGCCCTTGAACTGGAATTTTAAAATGTTTTCCGTATCACTCAGCTTGTTTCTGTAGAACTTAAGAAAAACTGTTCCCTTAGTTAAAAAAAAAAAAAAAGCTTTTATAGCTGTGACTTACAGATCAAAAACTTTTTCTCTGATGAGTGCTTTAGTGTTGGGATATTTCAGGACTTTTCTATCAACAATCACATTTTTTCCTTTTCTGTGATTTGTCCTTAAAATGGTACTTCACTTTTAAGCTTTAAAAAGACTGTTGGGGGGCCGGAGATTTAGTTCAGTGGTTCCGGCACCTGCCTCGCAAGCACAAGGCCCTGAGTTCGATCCCGGTAACCACATACAATGCTGGGAGTAGAGACTCACGCCCACCAGCAATCAGTACCACATACCACAGTGCCGGGCGTGGTGGCTCACGCCTGTCATCCCAGCACTTGGGAGGCAGAGGCAGGAGGATTGCTGAGTTCCAGGCTTGCCTGGGCTACATAGTGAGCTCAGAGCCAGCCTGAACTACAAAGCGAGACCCTGTCTCAAAAAAAAAAAAGACTGTTAGGAAATGATTTGTCTTATTCATGAGAAAAATCGTGAATTAGGGAAGTTGGTGGTTTGCTCAAGGTCACACAATGCCAGCAGGTATCTGGGTTGAAATTCAAACCAAACCAACTTGACTTCACACCCTACCCCCTGCACCAATGCTAAGCACACTCTGGTAGTCAATGACTGCTCTTGGACCTGCCCCATTAATCCAACACGGAGGCTGTGGAATATCCTGGTTTATAGCAACTGCACCCAGCTCCACTGTCTCACCCCAGAGCATTCTGGGCTTTACCTAGAGTTGCTGACAATCTGCCCCGTCCCATGGGACTTTCGGCACCAGGCGACTTCAAGTGCTAAGAAAATCTGTTCTGCTGGGCACACGCCTCCCTTGATTTTAGTTTAGTTTAGTCTCTACAGTGTGCTCACTATAACTATGAAAAAAAACCTCACCTTTTTTATGAAACAGAAAAGAAAAATGAAAGCAGAGATGTAGGGATCTCTTGCTAAGAGGCCCTGTAGTCAGAAGCACTGTAAAAAGATCAGAGCTGACACCACAGTTGGTGAAAATAACAGCCTGCAAGCTGCGCCCAAAGCCCTTTTCCCTCATCTAATCCCCCATTGCTCTTCAGATACGAGACAGCGAATGCATTCAATCCTTTAAACATGCCTCGCAAGGTGGTACAAGGTAGTGCATTTCAAGAGGTGAGAGAACTCCGTATACCCATGCTGACACACACACACGCCCACGCGCACGTCCACGTCCGTCCACACAGAACAGAGGCCACAGTTATAAAAGGAAAGGCTCAAGAGTCCTACAGGAGTCATGTGATCTAACTGATCCTACACATGACCATGAAACTAGCTATGTTCACGTCCAAGTTGAGAAGTATATTTTCCATCCTTTGTGCCTCTGGAAAAATCAGTCTCCACAACAAGCCCTGGTTATACAGTTGTGTTTACTGTTTCTGCTTTGCTCGCTGCCTGGAATATGAAGTGGTCTAGGAACTGGAGTAAACAGGCACCTGACGGTCACCCTACCAGCTGGCAGGGTGGAGGGTCACCACTAAAGCCCACACCTGCTCAGCTTCCCGCAGACTCTCCACTTTGATCAGAATTAGATGTCGGTCTGTGCGTATACGTTCTAATTTTACTTTTTTATTCTAAAGCCTGCTTTGGCAGGCAGTCTTTGCATCCTTCGAAGGGAGGAGCCACGCCTGTCTCGAGCAGTCGTTAAGGTTATATTCAAGGCCACGCACCCAGTAGGTCCCCAGGTGACGTTTGCGGGCCTGTCACCGGTGTCCCGCTTTCATCTCAGACGGCACTCCACCTCGGAGGCAAGAGCCAGCCCTTCATAAGGCAGGCTCGCGCTGGCCACAGGGAAACACTCGCGCTTTGATAAAATGCAGAATTGTTTATATTATAGATAGCTCTCTCGATTTGTTTTTCGTGAACCACTCAGCTATACAGTATGCTGAATGACATATAAATATAGAAATTATGGAAATGGAGAAAGCATTTTATACCATGCAGATCCTGAGTTGCCAAAATGAGTCACTAAAATTTTTCTCTAGGGTGTCATTTAAAATCTAACCTTGTCCCAAATAACAACTGACCACCGATCGCTTTGATTCTCTCAAAGGAAGCTGTGTGCGACTCAGGCAGACGGCATTTGCTCGGTGAGTTTGAGGCTCTCATCATGGAGGGAAGGAAAAATCCACGTGCAAGCTTACACACACACACACACACACACACACACACACACTCTCTCTCTCTCTCTCTCATCTGCATGCACACCGAGGTCCTGGTATGTGCCCTGGCACCAGCAGTGAGACACGGAGTACCCACCACGCCTTTGTCACCTCGCGCGGAGACCCTCTCTCAGCAGCAAGCACTACTGATGCAGGTGTTTGTAAACAAGTAAGTTTGGCGATGTTTCTAATTATAAGCTGTCAAAGCTAAAAATAGAAAGCGATCTGTTCCTTTAAGGAAAAGGAGCTCCTCTGAATGAAGGCAGAGGGAAGCTCTGATTCGGCAGGGCCTGCGGACGGCGGCGCCACAGCCAGGCGTCCGCTGTTTGCCATCTTGTCCACTGCACGGCAAGCAGTGCCTCCCGCCTGGCCCCTCACACAGAGAGCTCCGATTGGCACCCAGGCCGTGGTGTGCGGCGCCTTCTCCACTGCACCATCCCTCGGGGTGACCACCCCGCTCCTCGGACCCGGCTCTGCCACTGCACCCTCCTCGCTACATCCAAAGGCTCTTGGAACATGAAACATGAATTTCTTGGTGTACACACACGCACACACGCTCACACGCACGCACAGACGACAGAGATCAGGAAACTCAGCGAAGAAGGCCGACTTGATACATTCATGGCATCAAGAGGCCCCAGAGGCGCTCCGCAGACGGACAAAGGGACGCTGGGCTGGGCCACTTAGGGGAGCCTCTCCCAGCATCCGCACAAACTGGGGAATCATCAGACTTCACCCAAAAGTCTGTGCTCTCTTCAAAGCCAACAATAGTAAGTGTACACTGCAAAATTACCTGTACTAAACCAAAGCCTCGGTCATACTTTCTAAAAGGCACACATCTCTGCGGACCTGGATAATCTGACAACAGCCTATAATGAATCTTGGGACAACATCACCCCTCGGTACATTCATTAAAGACATTATCTTAACCCAGTTTCGCCATTTTTACCTTATTCTCGTTCTATTCGTATTAAGCCAGCATCTCAGGAAAAAACTTCAGAAGAATAATGCTTTGTTTTGTTTACGTACCCGCATCCTGGCTTTTACAGACATACATGGACTATAATCTCCTAGGTGTAAATGCAGAATGTTACAGTTGTTTGTACAGATCAAACCCATACAAGGCAAGCAAGAAGAGCCCAGACGGACAGCCAGATCGCCGTGGTCGGAGATCACAGGTAGCGGACACCTCCGTCTCCTGGCGCTACTCGCGGAGGGCACATCAGCCATCGCAACAGTCCCATCCCTTGGTGCACCCCTCCCTTGAGCCTGGGGTTCAGTCCTGCCAGATGCTAACATTACCCTTCTCCTTCCGAATTCCAGGCAAGACATCAACAGCAGTAAGACAGGCGAAGACAAGACAGAAGAAGAACCAGTGGATCCTTGGACTGCTATACCCTGGATGATGTGTCTTTAAATAATCAAAACCCAGTCTGTTTCATTAAGCAATAACGACTTGTGAAGTTTACCAAACTATGTAGCCAACCATGAAGTACAGAAGTCCAAGCGCTCTCGGAAGTCATGTGCTACCACCCGCCTCCATTCTGGTGACACTGAAGTCCTGCCCCGCTGGCCTTTCTGATGGGCCCTGGGCTTCACATCACTAGAAGCCTCTTACCCACCTGGGCTTCTGGACCGGGGCACCCTACCCCGTCTTTATGCCCTAACGACAGGGCTGTGCTGGATGGATTCGTGGGATGATGCCATCCTGTCCCCAGCAAGCCCATTTTAGGGTAAATTAGTTGAGACAGCCCCTTCTTGGAAGCTTGAACTGGTCTCCCGTTGGTCCCTGATATGACCCATACTGTCCCCGACCTAAGCCATACACCCTGAATTCTTCAACTGACCTCCAACTCGTGTTTCACACAAGACACGGAGTCCAAAAGAAGCTTCAGATAACTTCTAGAGGGGCACGATCACTATCAGAGATGCACAGAACCCTACTCCATTTTCATATTTTCTGATTGGCACTTTAAAAAATAGACCCACAGGAAAATGGACTTCCTACCAAAAGCGTCCACAAAAACAGCCCCCAGAGTGTCTCCCCGGTACTGGGTTATTAAAACCCGTGACAGCTATTACCTAAGACGTTAGGAAATTACTCAGGCACATGTGTACACATATATCCGTGCTCCGCGCCTGTGTGCTCCCACACACACACTCACATTTTTAGTAAGTACTCATTAAGCTATCTGAGATATTAAAACTAATCACGGCACTTTTCCTTTAATGTTATCCTCAGCAGAAAGAGAAATGAGCCCATTGTCATTTATTTCAAAATCATTCTTTATAAAAAATAGCTAATCTCCAGAAGCACACCTGGTTTATTGAAGTGAGCACAAAGATGCAGCATATAGCCTTAATGTGCTCAGCTGGGGAAATATATTTTTTTAAATGAGCATTTGTTAGGGCTTTATTTGCAAATGCAAAACTATCCAAGGCACTCTTTGTGCACGTAGAGATTTTTCATTTCAAAAGCCACATTAATATAGGAGGATTCACATCAAGCCCTAAAAGCAGCCAAGAATATTAACCCTTCCGAGACCAGGCAAACCCTGTAACACTGGGTCAGAGGAAGTTCAACACGCAGGAAGCCACTGGGTCCCGCCAGAAGGATATCCGATAGAAATGTCCAACAGAACCTAGTTCCCACAGAACCTCCTGACTCATGTACTTAAAGTGCATGCGTCCGCAAAGTTGACTGTGGTACTGAAAGTGCAGAAAAGCGGACCTGTTAAGTTAAACATTAGAAAGAAAAAAATCACCCATTAACCACACTTGGGAATTTCCAAGCATCCACAGCTTTCCCTGGTCTTCTGAGACGAGCGGGGCTGTGAGGAGGCATTAGGTGCCACAGCCGCCAACATGGGCCGCTAGAAGGGCACTGAGCCCAGCCGTGGAGGAAAGCATGTGGCTCGTGGCCATGTTAGCCGGGTGTTTCCTAGATACGTTGGCAGGTGCCACTTTTTTCCATCTGATCGAGGGAATGTAATACATCTTCAAAAGAATTTTCACCCAACTGGTCACAGATGGCAAAGTTCAACACCAAAGAAAAACCCCTATACCATTTTCCCTCCGAGGCACACTGCTCCAGGCTGTTAGGATTCTTTTAAAAGATACAATTTTCACACAAGTCTTTGGCCCCTTTATTTTTTTTAGCTGTGACTCTGCATGTGTATGTTTTGGTTTTCGTATTTAAAAATGAAGTTTTAGAAGTAGTATATATCCCTTTCCATTAGAGATCTGCAGAAAGATAAACTAATTCTGCTAAATGACAAGACAAACGTAAGAACAAGTAGGATGGCATTTTCCAAACAGAGAAAGGTGGAGTCCCAGAGCCAGCTGTGACCTGATAAAGGCAGACAGACTAAGGCATTTCTCCAATAATAGGAATTATGTCAGAACCACTGAGGTCCTGTGATATGCATCCCTGTACAATGAAAACCTAAAATTAGTCCTGGTTTTGCCCACTTACACCCCAAATGGATATTACCTTAATAACAGAAGAATTTTTAAGCTTTTAATATATCACTGTAGCATCCAGTATAGCAGTTTATCCAAAAGAGATGATCAATAAATAGATAAATGAATCAGCATTGAAATCAGGAAAATTATGTAAATAAAGTACATTGAAACTGGAGTGTTCACCTTCTTCACTTCAAGCTCTGCAGTGGCTTTCCATAACCTACTGTCAAGTAAAATGCAAAGATCTTGAAGTCATTTAGCTCCTGCCTACATTTTTAGCATTACCTCTCGCCAACATTTGCCAATATTTGAGAAATATGGTAAAAACAGAAATAAAGTCTCGAGAATAAACTCTTAAGAGTAACATATGGGATAAGAATCAAGGTACACAACATTTCCAGGAAGAGACAAAATTATTCGTGGTTGGCAAGATCTGCTGTCACCTGGGTGAATATATTACCGTATGTGGAAGAAAGGTGTGTACATGAGACCAAGGTCAGTCATGAGACGTGCTGTGGTGAACTGAACACAGCTGGCCATCGGGTCTCAGTGGCACATCTATGCCTACAGTGAGAAGGTGGCATGAAAATAATAACCGCTGGGCGTGCGAGTTACTGCTTCTTAAATATCTGTCAACTATCCTTATGATTATTTCTCATGGAAATATTTGTTTTTGAGCTATAAACCCCTATGTTTCACTGATGATTAGACATTTCTACTTGGGTGTCTCATAGGCACTTCAGATTTTGCATGTCCAAAAGTGGACTATCATCCTCCGTTACTTCTTTATCTACAGTGTCCTGTACCTTTGGAAATGGCACTGCCACTCAACCATGCCAACTTGGAAACCTGGAAATCTTTTCATTTTATCCATATAAATCAAGTATCAAACAATGTCAATCCTACCAACCAGATTTGTCTCTAATCCATCGATTTCTCTCCACCCTCTTTGGCATCACCCAAATCCAAGCTGCAAATATCTCTTAGAGGACTTTGTTCTTACTTTACACAGACAATTTTAGAAATGAGAAACTGATGTATGAAATCACACTCCTCTACAGCTGTCCGTTTCTGCAGCTGAGCCACAAAGACCACGGTCCCGGCGGGAGAGTGGATGGGAAAGGCCAAGAAGAAGACCTCGCCCACTCTGAGTCTCAAAGCCGACCTGCCCGTCCTCTGTACCAGACAGAAGCCTCCGAAGTCCAGCTCTGGAGAAGAACAGGGATTCTCCATCCAGTAATTACGAGCTTTGGCTTTTCTGTGAGATCACAGGATTTGGTGGTAGGGCACGTTTTTCTACAGACAAGGGCACCTCCGTATTTCTAGGCAGGGGGACCGCCGAAGAAGAAACTCAGCAGCGAGGGCAGCAGAAGACACGTTTGTGTCTTCTGTGTGTGTGTGTGCGCTCATCTGACACAAGCAGACACAGGGCACGTGTTCCTTCCCTTCCTGCTCGAGATCACCCTGGACGGTGTGTCGCGCCTCCCCCCTGCCCAGCACGCTGCGGGCGCACGAGGACACTGAGCAGAGGTCCGGCCCCCCCGTTTTGCAGCTTCCCCGTGTGCCCGTGGAGGGACACGGGCAGTCAGTCATGGATGGCGCCCGCTGAGGGCGCCGACGGCCGTGAGAGCTGGGAGGCGCCCCCTTCCCGGAGAGAAGGTGCTCGAAAGAGGGCACTCGTTTCAGATGGGAGGAGACTGAACACAAGAAGAGACTAGGCTACAGTCTACCTCTGCCGCGTGCCACGGCAGGAACGTAGAAGAAAACTAGCCAGAGAAAACGAAGACGCTTACACTCTCTTACACATCTGAGGGTAGTGTGAAAAAATGTGTGACACGCCTTGTCTGCCTACCTCCTCGTCTGCTTTCCCTGGAGGCCAGAGTGGTTCTTTAACGACACATCCAGAATCGCGCCACACGACCCTCCACATAGCATCTCTGAGCCTTCACCGGACGGCTCTGCACCCGTCACGGGCCGGCTGCTCAGGAATTCTGAACTTCACTCCCTCGCCCCACAGGGCGGCCTGCAAGTTCCCCCCAACAGCCAGTTCTATGCCCCAGATGAGTCCGAATCTAACCGGACTCTCCACAAGCGATGAGCTCCTGATCAGGATCTTCGATCCTGGGAAACTCTAGGCTACACAAACGGATGAACTTCGTGCCTGCAGGAACTCTCAGAGCTTCTATAGTCCTAAAGTAAACCTCTGAGAAGCTTCACGAAGCAGGCACAGTTTTCCAAAGGTATCTGCCCGCTCCATTCTGTGCACAAAAGACCGCGATAGCTTCCCCGGGGGAAGGAGCTCTTGGGCGTGCCATTTCAGAGGCCACAGCCCATGGGCGGCTGCCTCACTGCTCTGGGCCGCGGCGAGCTGGCACCGAGTGACACGGGGTGGAGGGCAGTGGTGCTCACCTTGCGGCAGACGGGAAGCAGACGGAGAGAGTGGAAGAAGCTGGCTCCACTCTGTCCTTCCCGGGCTCCTCCCAAGTGACCCCACTGCCCCACTGGGCCTCACATCCTAAAGGTTTCCCACCCCGTGGCAGCGCCGCAGGCTGTGACCCAGTCTTAACACGTGGCCTTTGGGGGACACGCGCCCAAACCCTAGACGCAGGGGGACACTTTTGGCCATTTCACAGGACTGGACTCCAAGAAGGCACTGGGCGAACACCGAGTTACAAGAGCCACAAAGTCAAGAATCAGGGCTCTTTCAAGGCCAAATAATAAGTCAAAATGCAAAGGTTTCGTGGAGAATAAAAGAAGAAATGCTATATCCACAGCCCATAGAAACTGCTCAATTTTTTGAGAGAAAGCAAGGAGGCCGTGGCGTGCAGAGGAGGGAGGAAAGGAGCCCGAGGACGCGAGGTGTGGCAGGCGCCCCTGGCCGGGCGCCCCAGCTCCACGCAGCGCGGTGCTCTCCGCCCGACGCAGGGCAGGGCCGCGGCCACCAGGAGGCCGCGACGGCTCTCCCGGCAGCAGGGAGAAAGAGACCATAAAACCAGGTGGGCAGGAACAAAGGGAAGCTGGGCTGCCGGGCCGCCCTTGGGCAAGAGGACAGGAAGGGGTCCAGCCCGGGCAGAGGCGGCGTCACTCGGGATGAGCAGGGGGAGGGGAACGGTTGGCGGTGGGGGAGGGGAACGGTTGGCGGTGGGGGAGGGGAACGGCTCACAGCGAGAGACGGGATGGCGGCGTCATCCGCACAGAGCCAACGGTGCCGTCGTTGGACGTGTTTGGACTTTGTTCAGGGAACTTAATAACTGAGATGTCAAAGAAGTTTATTCGAAGGCGATGCTACCTATGTCATCCACTGACCCAGGCCTCGAAGGCCGCCGCGTGCCAAGGTATCTGAGCCAGGGGCTGAGAAAGAACTTCTGGCAACGCCACTTAGTAGATGGGTTCTCGGGCCCAGGGAAGTTGCTGAGGTAGTAGAAAGAGATGCGGTCCAACAAAAATTAGGTTACACTCGGGAAAGAACTCGATAAAACACAGCCTCTCTCTGGGAAAGTGACATTATGTTCCACGGGTGGAGACAGACTACCCGCCCGGTGCAGTCGCCTCCTCCGAGGTCGGGGGGGGGGCAGACCGGCCTGTGCGCGGCCCCCCCCGGAGGCTGCTGGGGGAGACGCCCCCGCGCAGCGCCCCCCGGCGGGTCCGTCCAGGAAGCGCGAGCGGCCAGCGCCCGTGCTGTCGGGGAAACGGACACCGGGGGGCGGCACATTTGGGGGCAGAGGAAGTGGCCTCGCGACCGGACGTCAGCGGGATGAGCGCTGTGTCCCAGCCGCCCCTCCGTCCTGTTGGTCACGGCCGTTCCTGTGTGTTCATTACAAACGGCCCCAGCAGATGGACTCCCACAGACATCAATGAATCACCCACGAGTCGTCAGGGCGCCCGGGAGAGGCAGCGCCAGCCCAGCGTCACCTGCTCGGCCCTGGCCGCTCGAGCTCCACACGGTCAGAGCGGCCCGCCCGACGAGGTCTTGGGTCGGGGAGCCTGCGTCGGCCCCCCCGGCGAGCGGGCGTGGGGAGAAATCGGCCAGCGGGAGAGACTGAGGGGGAGGGTATTTTCTAGGCTGCGGTAAGCTGACAAAGGAACAGATGAAATTGTGGAAGGAAGGCCTCGGGAGAGAGTCCCGTCTTAGTCCATGTTCGGGGCCCGAGACTGTACGCGGCCGCGAAGCTGAAGTCAGCAGCTGCGGGCTCCGGGCTCCCGTGGCTCCCAGACCAGAGAGAAGGCGGCTGTGGGGAGGGGCCGGGGCGGGGCCAGGTCGCTTGAAGCTTCTTGGCTCGAACCCACAAGGGCTTCCCTTCGGGTTTTATCCCGAAGAAAGCTCCAGGCAACCTTGGGCTGCTTTTTCACTTGTCACTTCTGAAAGGTTAATCAGCGAATGCTCACAATGGCTGGCTCTGGGCTGCTGTTCAGACTCACGCGCACCTTCTAATTATAAGAAACCAGCTTCTTGGGCTTCTCCAGGCAGAATCTGAGAGGGCACCAACAATATTTTTGCTAGTACTGCAACATCCAAATAATTTTCCATCACTTAGAGCCTCAGCTAAAAGGGCAGTCACTGGGAGTCGGTGAAGGGCCACTGGCCTCCCCACCCACGACCTGTGTCCTGAACGGGCCTCCTTCCCTCCTCCCCCTCAAGAGAAAAGGGAGAAATCAGCCACATGGAGTAAGACTTGGCCCCAGACACTCAGCGTCTGGCTGACATCTTGACCACGCTCGTAGGCAGCTGGATGGCCCCACAGAAAACACCAAGCCCAGCACAGCCCTAGGTCTCACTTATGACACACAACAGCAGTGCAAAGACCAGGGAAGCTCTGAGAATACAGTCCCTGCTCCCACAGGTTTCAAGGCATAGAAGAAGCCAGACTAAGAATGTACAGTGGAAATATATCTCAGACTTGAGATTGAATTTTAAAACTATGAATCAAGTCCTTCCTGCGCGTTTACAAGTGCCTCTGAATGAGCTGGGAGGATTCCATACAGATCAGCTTCTGAAAATGACCTCTGCGTATCCGGAGGCACATTTGGGCAACCCTGAAGCAATGGCTGGGCAAGCATCCTAGTGACTGAGCACATTAGCATCAAAGGGCTGTCCTTGTCTAAATCATTCCAGGTGAACCCTCAGGTACAACTTGAGCAATAACCGTGCGTTCCGTTCGCCACGCAGGGCACGTGTCTCGCTCCCGATCTTGGCACAATGATACAAAAGACTCTGCATATTCAGAAGCAGGATGTTACCAGCATCTCTAACAAAATGCCCTGAGTTCTTCAAGCAAACCTCAGCTCCCCTGGACTGACTGGACATTGGGCTCTCCAAGGGGCAAAGAACTGCTTTTTTGAAGAACCTGTCTACTCTCTGACTGGGGTAAAGAATAACAAGCAATGTGACCTGAGTCATGGTGATCATTAACATGGTTTCTCATGGCCAGCTAGGGCAGTTGGTCAAGCAATCTGTGTCTTTTAGCCAGGACCCATGGACTAGACACTCATTATCACTAAAAGAGTTCGCGCATATTATAGGAGCTTGTATTAAAATAAACAGCCTAGCCGGGCGTGGTGGCTCACGCCTGTAATCCCAGCATTCGGGAGGCAGAGACAGGAGGACTGCTGAGTTCCAGGCTTGCCTGGGCTACATAGTGAGTTCAGGGCCAGCCTGAACTGCAAAGCGAGACCCTGCCTCAAAAAAAAAAAAAAAAAAAAGTAAAAAAAATAATAAATAAACAGCCTACTTGAAGAATATGGAGACCAACAAATGCTTTTATTTCACCTCCCTTCATTGCTTCTTCCTTAATCATATGAGAATTCTGTATCATTTTTTTGGCAGTACCAGGGATCAAACTCTTGAACTTGTGCTTGCAAAGCAGGCATGGTACCACTGAACTAAATCCCCACCTGAAAACTCCGTATCTTAACATGGTTTTCAAAAATGAACTTAAAATGCTACAGAAAAGTGTGTGATGCCTGTTCTACGCATTAAGCACCTCTATGTTATTCAAGAACAAATAGTAATAGAACGTTTTTAGATGTTACCAAAATCATTCCTCTTGTTCCAAATAACTGGTCTTGTTCCTAAAATATGGTGCCTTCTGTTTTGTTTTGTAAAAACAAACAAACAAACAAACAAACTAGTACAGAGGAAGAGTCCACTGATGTTCTTTCAAGAGCCAGGAAAGACCAGCGAGAGTCACAGTCATTATCCCCAAACTCTGAGCCACACGGAAGGGTGGAGACATTTCTCCAGGAGTCAGGGCTTGTGGAAGCTCTATGGTGAGCCCTGGCACTGGGCCCCTTACGTGTGGCACAGCTCTGCCAAACAGGCTCAGACTGGCCCTCAACAGCTCAAAACTGTAGGCCCAAGCATTCCACACAGAGCCAGGTGGTTACTCATGGCCCACATGTTCAGGTTTGAGCTCTGGAAAGAAATACACCCCCTGGCATGTTGAGCTAGACAAAGACAGCAGATGCTCAACATGAAAAACCCCATCACACATCAGGTGCTTTAGAACCTTCTAGAAATTACTGAAATATTACAGTGTTTTTCTACGAATCTTATACTTAGCTGCTTCAGGTCCTTTTTATCAAAATCTCTCACTACCCCCATCCTGGACCCTGACAGCCAGACTTGAGATGATCCAATAGGCGATCAATCATATTGTCTTCTAAAGGTCATACTGGGGAGAGTATAAATGCCAGACAAACCACACGGTTCTCTATGGAAGACACACATTTCATTTACCTTCCCTCCTAACCTCATCCAGCCTTTCACTGTGACTCAGAAAGTCTTGGAAATGTCCATGTGAAGTCTGGCCTGATGCTTGTTACCATTTTGTAAGGTTTCTTCAACTGAGGGATCTACTCAAAAGAAAGGACAAAAAAAGTGCGTCAGTCTCCCCAGCGGAACTCAGAGCCAGAAAGACTTGACAGCGACGTGGGTGTCCTCCAAAGGAAGAAAAGTAGTCTCTCCCCAAGACGGCTGTAGTGCCATTCGCAGGACTAGTTCTTGCTACAATGGTGTCTACTTAGATAGTAATGAGCTGAACAAAGCCAAATGTAGAGCTGCTATGGTTATTAGACGGGTGCTCTGGCACTAAAATAGCCTGGCTTAGCAAATAAAGAGACACAGGAGGTGATGAAGGGTCAGGGTAAAGAACAGATGAGAAATCAATGTCAAAAGAGGTCACGTTATGAGCTTTAAAGGGAGCTACAATCATCGATTATAATATCATGGAAACAACACAGGCCCTGTGAGATCTGAAATTACACTTCCAGGCTGAATTTATGGGACTCACCGCAGCCCCTGTAATTGCGGACATCCATGGGGCTCGCACATAGGCACCATCTAGCTGGGCACAGGCAGGGGACAGTCACACCTTCCTAATAAGGGGACAAGGTGCAATCAGGAGGGTTTGGACCTGCTGCTTCTCGCATTCCGGAGACATTGCTGGCGCTCGCTGGGGCCCGGGACTGCCATCCTACATCGGCACTTGATGGCACGGGTGCCCCACGTCTCAGCACACTGCCTTTGCCCCTCCGGAGCAACGCTTAGCGTCTTCAGGCTCTCCAGCAGGCCGCCTCCGCCCGCCTCCAGCTCTGGCCACGCTGCAGCTCCTCCCGCCCTCCTCCTCCCCCACCCTTGGGCTCCAGGGGCTCATCTCTGGATGAAAGCCCTCTCCGACTTGGGAACGCAATCCTGATTCTTCGTCTGGCCATATTCCCGCTGTAGCAGATCCGGGGATCCTCAAACTTAACTCCCTTCTTCCTGGACACACAGCTAGTTGTCTGCTCGGCCGTCCTCGCTGTCACAGGGCTCATCGCTGGACTCCCCTCTGGACTCACCTCTAGGATGTGGTGGAAACTGACTACGGCATCAGTGGTCCCTAAAACGTCTCCCCAGACCCTCCCGGGTCCCCAGAGCTTCCCACTCTGGAGCCCCAGGAGGGCCCGGGTCTCTGCACACCCCAGGTGAGAACACTTAGGGCGTCAGCACGTGTAGCCTGTCCGCCTGGACTCATGCACTCAACCAGATACACTTAATCACACTTTCTCTTTGGTTACTATGGTTATTTTCATGTCACTCTATATTTATTTTGGGAAGAAGTCTGGGTATAAACAGACTTAATTTACCAGAGGGAAGAGGAAGAATTTATATCAAAACAAAACAAAAAATCCACATAGGAGTTATTTCTTTCTCTGATCTGACCAGTGGGGTAGCCTAGGACATGGCGTCTCTGAGCCTGTGCCCATGGGCCCACGAGAAAGCTCCTCCCAGGGGCGGGCTCCTTCCGGTCTGAGCTCCTGTGCCCAGGCTGTGCCAGGCACCATGGCACGCTGCCCAAGAGCTCTGCTGGGAGAGAATTCCGAAAGATTGGCAGCATCATTCTTCAGCCCTTGACCGGTTACGCGGTATGATTACGTTTATGGTGAATGCCTAAATTTAAAAAATAGTGAAAGTAAAAGAAATAGTGCCATTAATCACTCTCAAACCCTGCCCCCACCCCACACACACACGTGCTTCAAACACACTTATCCCACTGTCCTTGTCACTTTCTGGAGCAGTGCTGGACGGCCTCTTCCATGGGTGTCTTTAGCTGCGCTGTTGTGGCCAACTCAATATCCTGCATCAGGTCAAAATGTTTTCCTTCCGTGGTCATTTTAACCTGGAAAGAGCCTGAAGCTGCATGGTGTCAGCTCCAGGCAACGAGGGGGAGGAAAAGCCACTGTGACCCTGGCAGAAGCCCGCCTTCCCACAGGAAGGCCCACAGCGGCACCACTCACCACCCCGCTGATCCCACTTTGTACTTCCGCAACTGCCTCAGAGCGGAGGAGAGCAATGGGTGAGTGTCTCTGAAGTAAAGAGGAGTAAACTGAGAGGGGTTCATGACAACATGTCTTCAATGTTTAAATGCAAATATTCAAAATATAGTTTGAGCGAACTTTGTGTTAAGTTCACAGCTACGTAACGAAACTCAGTATCCATAGACAACATTATTTTTTAGAAAAGCTAGAAAACAGTGCTGTCTTGAACCACCTAGAGCAAGTCAATGGGGCAAATTACTAGTAGCCAGACAGCCTGTGTGGGATCAGCATGTTGTGGAGTCTGGGGTGAGACACAGGGGAGATGGTATCTACAGGCCTGAGGTCAACAGGGAGCTGACAGCCAACAGCACTGGACGGACATTCAGGGGCAAACAACAGGCAGGGCTGTCACGGGACCATCTTCTAACATTGCAGTACGAGGGACACAGAACCTGCAGGCCCAGAGAGATCACCCCCCGAGCTGTGTACCCACGAGCACCCTCCCATGTGAGCCCACACCAGCTATGGGTGGCATCCAACCTATGCCACAACAAACACGGGATAAAAGGAAGAGATCCAAACCAAAGAAGGCAAGGGAAACTGGCCAGGAACCCCAGAAACACAGCAATCTCTCAGTCTACTAGACTTTTGAACAGTGCACATGTGTCAAAAAAAAAGAAAAGAAAGAAAAGAAAAAGAAAAAAAAATCCTGTAAAGTTAGATTCCCTCTACAACTCCTCATTTTAAAATGTCAGAAAAATTAATTTAATATAAAAATTAACAATGCAAAAGTGTTCATGTCAAGGTCAAATACCATACAAAGTTACTCTCATTACAAACTAGAAGAAAAAGAGGAATCGCATCCCTAGAGACAATAAAGCACAGTGGAAAGACGTTCCCACCAAAAACTGTGGCCTGTCATTCTGAAAGAAGGTTAAGACAAGAATGATTCAATATTCAAGCAAAGACTGCCAAAGATCGGAAAGGTTCTTAAATACAGTGACAGTAATTTTAAAGTAACTAACAGCAGAAAAAAATTGCTTCAGAAGTACCAGTTGAACTAGAAGTCAATAGAACAGACAATCTCTTAAGTGCAAAAAACAATAAAATTAAAGCTTTAAACAGAAAAGAAGAAGGAAAAATGATTTAAGGGAGGCAAACAGCGAAGACAGGCAAAGAAAATTGAACACGTGAACGAAAAAAAGCCCTAACAAGGAATGAACAATCGCTAAACTAGAATTTAAGAAAATTTTCTGATGTACAAAGAAATTCTGAAATGATACATTGAAAAATTATACCATGACCTGAAATTATTGACCCCAAAAGACCAACAGTAAGACATAGTCTAGTAGGATCCTAGATTTCCAGACAAAAACGCATGGCTTATAACATGAAGAAAATTAAATCATCAGACTTTCTAAAGCACATGCTTTGAGCTAAAAGGAAATACAGCAGTCTGTTCTGTATATAGAGGAAAGAAAAGGATTTTATATCCAGCAAAACTGCCTTTAAAGTGGGAAAGACTCAGACCAACTGTTACAGGAATGAGTAAGAACTGCTTCGATCGTTCCGAGCTCTTTCGGAGAAATATATCTGAGATAATCAAAATGCTTATGGAGACTGTCACCATATGGAACAGTAGTGAATACTAAATACACCCAAACGGTAGAATTCAGACTAAAAGGGACTGAGAGAGTGGAGTGTCTAACAGCTGGCGATGCACCCTGCAGTAGAAATACAGCACAGTTATATTTTTTTTAATTTTGAGATAGAGTCTCACCTTGTAGTTCAGGCTGGTCCTGAGCTCACTATGTAGCCCAGGGAAGCCTGGAACGCAGCGATCCTCCTGCCTCTGCCTCCCGAGTGCTGGGAGGATAGGTGTGAGCCACCACGCCCGGCAGCACAGCTATTCTTAAATGGGGAAACATGGGAGGGGATGTATGTTTTTTTATAAAGCTTTAATGTTGTCCACGTCTGTTACCAGTATTAGTATTATTCTTCTAAGACTATTTTGCATATGTGATAAAATAAACTAGTAATATTGAGATAGTCTGTTACTCCCTGTGTCCTCAAGGGTCAAGCTTCCTGAGAAAGAAAAAAGATACAAACCTGATGCAGAAGAGGTTAAATAAAACTATAGCTGCAAATTTTAATTGAGCTTTCAGTGTGACTGGAAAGCCATTTGCCATTTACAAAAAGCTAAGACAAGGACCACGTCTGTACCTGTGAAGACCCTGTTCTCCACGATGATGGCCTTCAAATAACACTCCTCATCTGGAGGAATCGGGGCCAGAGTCAGGCGGTGACAAGGGCGGGGGCACCCTGCGGTACCAGAGAGCAGGAACGTCAAGAGGGGCTTTTAAAGGGATGAGGAAAGGACTCTGCAAGTCCCTTGCAGAAGTTCCCAGTGGCCACAGGGAGACAATCTGGGCTTCAACACTGCGACCTTGCCGGCCACCCAGGACGGCGTAACCAGAAGAATTAAACAGACCTGGAAACCCAGGAGTCAATCCGCAGGAAACGCAAGGCACAGGACACTTGTGACTCTGCTGGGAGGAGGACACCCACCAACTCAGGCTCAAGGGAACCCCACAGGTTAACAATATAAGTGGGACGAAGGAGGAATCTACAGAAAAGAGACAGTTTAATTTTTAAACAGGCAAGAGTAGGCTGTGATGTGTAAGGATGTACAGCGGACGATAAACATATTTTAAAATTATAAGGAAGTGACCCTTCAATAAGATAATGGTTACTTGTACGGGTACAAAGAGCTGTTGTTGGGTAAGGAAGTGAAGGAGGTTTTGAGATGCCAAAATTCTGTCTTATCCTGGCGGGTGCATAATACAGACAGTATTATGCAGCGCAATGAACATGTGATACACTGGTCCAGCATTTGATTCATATGGTTTCTTTATGTTTTATTTATAATTTAAAAAAATTTTTAAAAGACCTAACTTCTCACTGCCATCCAATCTCCAGCTGGGAACTCAATACGGAGTCCACAGATGAGGTGGAGCAGAATGCTAGCAAATGCTGATTGAGGTCGGACCCAGAAGGCTGGCAAACGTCTTTGCAAAGTTATATTTAATTTGGAAGATAATGTGGATTCACTTAAAGGATTTTATGAGACCAGCGATTCCTCTTTCCTCTGAACTTCTTAATGCCGGCACCATTTGCTCGATTCTCATATTCGTAGAATTAAACCTAGAGAACAAGGAAGAGGAGGTGAGCTACCCCAGGCTGTGGGTCTGCAGCTTGAGGCGGGCGGAAAGTGAGGGCTGGTGGCCTTTGCGTGGATGGAGCCCCAACCCTGTTTGTTAGGGTTCGACAGAAACCCACTTGCTGCCCTCTGTTAGCTAATTAAGTTTATCTTCTGGAGCTGCTTAATCACTGTATTTCTCAGGCAGCATGCTAGGATCCAAAGGAAAAGTGCGAACTGTCAGTAACAAAATCGAAACACTGAACGTTGGACAGGGACAGACAGACACAAAGGGATCTGGGCCTCGGAGGGCACTTGGGGCTCACACGGCTGGAACAAAGTCACAGGATCTTCCAGAGCCTTGACAAAGACAGCCCTCGACATCATTGTATTACACCCGTTATTCTATTTTGAGATATGTCAAACTTTCAGGCATGGATTTTTAAAATTTAGTATACTAAATACTCTTAGTAACCATAAAGAACAATCATGAGGCACCTCATAGGTTTGATGTTTTCCCCCCCCAAAGACCTTAAGTTCTTCCATTCCAAATTATCCATCCACTGAGATTTTCAAGAGTTAATAATGTGTAAAATGCTCCTTGCTGAAGACAAAGGCAAAAATGAAGCTTTTAAAATTACCAGTGGCAGAGTTAGGATAAAATAGCCTGCCAATCACCAGAGCTTAATTCAACCCTATGTCGTAAAAGCAACATTTCTCAGTCCTTTCAGAAATCCAAAGTAAATAACCAAATCCACCCCCCTCCAAAATAGGAGATAATTCAAACCCAAGTTGCCAATACATGTAAATAAGTACTAACTAAACAGGCCTAAGGACTACATGTCTCAAAAGCAGTTTCTCCCAGGACTGTCTGGTGCTTTCAAATTGCGGGAATAAAGAGCTCACCCCACCACTAAATGAGGAATAAGAAGACAGTTGCACTGGACACTAGGAGAGCCTAGCCCAAATTCACAGAGGTTTTATTAAAAACAGGAAAAGGTCAGTCCTCTCCGCCCAAAGGAATGTCCAAGGCTTGTAGGAATTATTACTCCAGGATAGTTTCTTTATTAAATTCACTGCGCAGAAATGGAAAAACAGGGGAGGGGAGCACTAGACACCCCAAGTCTTCCCTTCATCTCGCCTATGCAGGGCCGCAGTCTGAATTTGCTGCAAGACACAAGGCAACGGCTCTCTGCTGTGTCTACAGATTAGATATACTATAAAGGCCAGAGGTTTTTACAAAGTTAGAATTATACATTTCAGTAATCCACTCATGATAAATATACCGTGTTTGCCCTTTCCCAAAATAAAACAAACGAGACGAACGGAGAATAACAGGCCAGGTACATCTGCCAAAGCCTTCCTGCCCACCAAGGACATAAAGTAGCACTGGGCTTGTCACCTCTGTTTGCTGCTAGTTAAGATCAAGCGCTAGTTACTGAATTAGTCAGAGGGGATTTATAGACTGAGGGCGGCCCAGCACTGCTTGTTTAGCAAAACATTCTTCAACATGGACAGTCACAGAGAGATCTCAAAGCAAAGTTAGGTGCCAACTTAAAATGGACTCCTCCCGAGACACCGCGGCACGCGAATTAATTCCATTTGTATTAATATTTGGAAAGTCTCGTAGGATGTCCACGTTGGTTTTGCGTCACACCCCGTAGCTATTTACAGCACTTTCGTCATTGAAATGACCGTGTTCTGATGGCAAAGGCAGACTGCACGGGAGACCCTGCAAGAGGAGCGGAAAAGCTAAACATTTCTCCCCTGGCCTCTGCTTACAAAAGGTCCTCGCTTCGCAAGAGCTGGACACATTCTGGTGTTGAGGAACAGGACAGCGTATTCAGGCTGGTGCCACAAGGGCTTCAGGTCATCCTGTCTCTCTACACTGCAAAGCATCTCATGAGAGGTCCACAGGAGCACCTGCTCTGAATGGGGCCCACACTCGGCTCAGGAACGCAAAGCACCCCTTGCGAGGAGGAGGTAAAACAATGAGTCAACGCTCGGCAGAGAAAACCTGTTCTGAAGGTTTGTGTCACCAGCTCCTGTGTTTTTGTGGAAACAAGACCAAGGCTGGTTTGGACCAGCAAAAACAGGGTAGAGACAAATAGCTCCCTTCAGTCTATAGTTTCCAGTGTTTCTTGACATCAAACACTTTTATGGTTTCGAAATGAAAACATCACCTGGTTTGGGTTGTATTTCTTCCCCCTGCAAGCGGCTGGTGGGGATGTCAATAACACTGCCATGGCTACAGAGAAAGGAGGCACAAGGGCAAGCACACGGCTCGCGCTACTCGGTCAACCCTTAAATAACCAGAGCGGAGCGGCGGCCGGGCCGCGTGAGCAGCTCCCTTCCAGGGCCGAGGCCGGCGCTGGGGCGGCAGCTGAGCTGAGGCTCGGGGCTCAGGGATATTGTTTCCCCTCCTCTCCTCCTCCCTATCTAATGGGTTCTAGAAAAAGGAGACTGCCGTTTCAGCAGACGGGGAAAAGAGGGCTGTATGCGTTACGTAGTTATTTTTATATTTAATCCAAGAGCAAGAGAGGACTATGCAACGCAGCTGACTCTAAGAAGCATTTTAGGAGGTTGGCAACCGAGCAAGCCGCCTCCCGCTCTCTCCTTCTGTGAGGTAACCGTATCTGGGGTATAGTCATGTTCCTCCGAGATATCAATAGCACAGATAATTAAGTTAGCGCAGACCAGCTCCACGCTTTGAAGTGTGGCCACAGTTGGTGCCGTAACCTTCCCTCACCTGAGAGGCTGAGCCCCGAATCTCACGCACGGGAACAGTCCCGTGACCTTTAGTCTGTGCTCAGTAGCGCATCATTTCCGTTACCCAACACGCAGGGCCGCCATAAAACACTCCTTATAAACTGGGACAGGAGTGACTGGGTCCATGGACAGGGTCCACCAGGACGGGAGGTCCGTCCAGGGCAGGGGCTCCCAGCCTCCAGACTCAGCTCTACGGAGCCGAAGGGGAACGGTAAAAAGACAAGTCTTCCACGGAGGTGTTTCCAGCAGTGTAAGTTCCCGCAGGCCGCTCTGCAGAGTCATCCAGAGCTTGGTGCCGAGGCACAGAATCTACACAGTGTGCCACGCTCAGTCTCAGCTCTGCAGAAAGGATAGGCCTCGCCAGGTGCCCCAGGCCTCCAGGAGCTCGCGCCCCCGAACCCCGGCAGCCATCAGCCATCTCTTCATCTGCACGAGACACCTGCACTACAGAACGGTCCTCCGGTTCGTTTTATAGCCAAGGAAACTGAGGCCGAGCAGGGGCGAGTGATCCGAGCCAGGGTCACAAGCTGATGTGTGACATCACCAGGCACAGAGCCCAGATCTCTTCCTGCCCAACAGAACCACAGAGCTGTGTGAGGGGCTGAGGCCCGCCCTTCAGGGCGCCCCGGCTTTGCGGCAGCACTGTCAAGACGGCGACTGGTGGCGACTGCAGAAGGACGGTGCTAACACGGACCAGAGCTTAGGATCCGCCTCTCCACGGCTGGGCATTATTCTGTTTGAATTTGATGCCTCTGCCAGACTCACCAAAGATGCCCCAACCCCAACCTAACCAACTACATCCTACTCTGGGCCTTTGCTGGGGACAAGAAAGAGACCAAAAAGGAGAGAGTGCAGATGAGTCACAGCCCCCACTGCCAGGAAATAAAACAAAGACGCGAGTCCCGTGCCCAACGCACGCACTGGGCGTGGCGACCCTTCCCTCCTGGACCGCAAGCCCTGTTCTCTATGAAGAGAAACGCAGAGGTGTTTCACCAGCTTCCGAGAAGATAAATAGCCTCGCATATCCATTAGTGCCCCATAAATCCTGCTGCTCAGAATGCTGATATATTTCTGGTGATTTGTGATGTTATCCTTTCCAGGTTTTTTTATGGCAACTTGGGTTTAACACAAAAGACCAGTTTGGCGAAGGCAGGATGTCCAGCTGTGATGAACTTGACTCCCTCGCTCCGGGATCCTCAGAAGGTGTGAAGCCAGCAGATCTAGCTAACCTTGCAGTTCCCACAGAAATCTCCGCTGGGACTGGGGCTCCCAAGGTGGCATTTTCAGGGAAAACTCCACTGTCAAATGCGCTTTGGAAACTCTCATGAGGCAGACTTGTAAGAATCCTACCCGCGTCTCTTTGCGAGATGAGGTGGTGGTGGCTCAAAGCCACCCAGAAGATGCCGTTTTTAAAAGGAGACCCTCCCCTCCCCTCTCTGGACTCAGAGCGAGTCCAGGTAGACGGTGGTAGACACCGGTGGGGACCGTGCCTTGGGTTCCTGGGCAGTCTGCTACGCATCCTTCCCCATCGCGGACACACAATGCAAAGGCCAGCTCGGGCCAGAGCGGCCGCTGGACAGGGCAAGCCCAGTAGGCGTGGGGCCAGGCGCAGAACCGGTCAGCGGGGAGCTACACAATCGCTACACTTGTGCTTCTCAAGCTACTTTATGCAGGCCATCCTACTTTCCTGGAGAAGCGCTTCTGCCGTAACCCACTACAGAACGAAGAGCGGAGCGCCTGGGGCCAGTCAGAGAAGGAAGGCCCCCATTTCTGGATGTCCTGCTGGGGGTCCCTGTTGTTTATATTCCCCCCTCCTGGGACCTCGCTGTGCTCCTGGGGGCTCTGGGATGAAGGCACAATCCTGCACCTTCCTTGGAAGCTGCTGGAGGTTTCCTGGTGTTGACATGTGGCTCTGAGTTCTCTGTCCTCAGCCTTAGCTACAGACACTGCATGCACAGTCCTCGTGACAGGTGACTTGACTGACCACAACATGGATGCTACATTTTCAATATTTCTGCAGCAAAATGTGTGTCAAGTCTGTGTCCCATGGAAAAACCCACTCCTGAAGCCATTTTAGAAATCTGACTTTCTCCCTTACCTTTCCAACTTGCAAGTGTCTAGCAGGGCAAAGCCCGTGTGTGGTGGGGAGGATTCCTGGCCAGGGGCCGGGGGGTTTCCTGTGTGTGGTCTGAGCAAGCACAGCCCTGGGCTCTGCTCCCCAGCTCCCAACTGGAGCGCTCTGATGCATCCACATGTTGCCTGATGTTGGAGAAAATCGCCCCTGCTGGAGAACTACTGGTCTGGAGCCATTTTGAGCAAGAAAATCAGCGACAGACACGAGTTCCCTGAAGTATGTCTCAGGTACAAAGCAGCACAGTCGGCCTGGATTCCACTTCCGCCCGAGACAGCACCTTGCTGGCAGTAAAGCGAAACACAACCCACCGCCTGACAGGGACAGCGTGCGGCTCGGCACTAGGAAGCAATGGGGAGCAAAACAGCCCAAACTTCTTCATATATGCAAACTCAACATTTAATTTTCTGCAAGATTACCCACAATAATTACAAAGTTTCTAGAATACAGCCTTAAAAGCTTGGAACTACGCGATCCATAAGAATTGATCCTTTATCTTTTACCTTTGCTGGGTGCTGTGTCTGTGTGACACAGCGTAGGCAATATTTTCCTCCAATTTCTAGGAGTAGCAAAGTGAAACTTCACTAAAATTAAACTGATTATTAAATAACCAGGAAATAGAGAGCAAACCTCTAGTGTATAAACACTGAGGTAGCATGAAGACCCTTTTGCTAATAAGCCTCCGTTCACGGAGTGTCTGTCGTGCGGATGAGAACCAAAAGTTTGAGATTCTAAAAGGACTGTGGAAATATCAGGTGGAGGCTGTTGGGGATTCAGGATGGTTTGGGGTCAAGAGTTGATGTCTAAATGGAAGCGACCTGCTGGTAGCAATCAGCAGTTTTGAGCTGTCAGTAGTAGTTTGCATGGACTTTCTACCAGGAATTTATAGTCAAGCGCTGAGACACCAGGCCCAGGTGAAGATTCGGAGCCGTTATCAGAATTATCAGAATTTCTCATAGTCTTAGAATTAAGTCAGTCTGAAACATTCATCCTAATGCACAGAGCAATACTGGGCTCTTATTTGTCTAATATTCAGAAAACGAAGCTCAGATGGAAGAACGCACATTCATTTCACCTTCTGCCATCCGTCTGACGATGCAGCTTCGTTCATTCGCAGGAAGGAGAAGCACTCGTATGTGAATGAAGGCTCGGCCAATGCACCGTTTCCCTTCTTGGCA